>PVIJ01009555.1:23265-66579 GCA_004024925.1 Scalopus aquaticus | reverse complement strand
GGGAGGGGAGGATAAGGGCACAAAATGGAATAGAAAAGAACACAAGGGACCATGTAGATGGATCAGGGGTGAATTGGTGGTGGGCTACCCAAGGGGAATACAAAATGTAAAAGACATAAATAACAATTTAAGAAAAAAATAAATAAAATAAAATTTTAAAAATGGCACAGCCACTTTGGAAAAAAAAATGTACTTGTGCTTTGGTTTATAGGACAGATTGAATCCTGAGACTCTACTATTTCTCATTAATGAAAACTGAAGAAAATACTTTGAAGGTCATATGTTTATTTTAGAAACACTAATTTCCTAATTTTAGAAAATTTCCCCAATTTTTAATGATGTGTCAGTGCATTGAATGAGGAGAATGGGGACACACACATTTATCCTGTAATTTATCCTATCTTAAGGGCCACAAAGAAACACTTTGGCATGTTATTCAGACAGGGGTACATTTAAGATAAGCTGCATAGTACCAAACACTGAGTTCTTACATTAGCATAAGGCAAATTTTAAATAAAGACCCTAGTATAATCAGTAACTTTCAAGGTTCTATTTGTTTGCTTATTCATCCCACAAATAAAATTTTTAAGTGTCTGTAATATACAAAGCATTAATAAGTCACTGGAATTGTAACAGCGACTTAAAGAGATAAAATTCCCTACCCTCATGAAACTTAAAGCTTAATGAATGACTCAGCCAATAATTTTACAGAGAATTGTATAACTGTAATTCAGAGTATAATGAGAGGGCTAAAAATTGGTCTAATTTAGTCTGGGGTTCAAAGAAGTTATCCTTGAAGAGATGACAATTTATTGCCTTTCTCAGGTAATAAAGTAATAAACTAGCAAAATTAAATGGAAAGTTTATATTGACATAGGGACTAAACTTTTCATTTAAATCGATAGCATTATAAGGATTAAAGAATATATCAGTTAGACTAGTATCATTCATTCTGTTGTGGTTTGGAAATTAAAAAGTACATTGTTCACTTCTGAAAGAGACAAGATTACCATTATTTGCAGATGATTTGATCATCTTATCAAAATTGAAAGCAAAGAGTAGAAAAACCATTTGATACAGCAAAATTTTTTCAGTAAGATAAAAAGTCAACATGAGAAAATCACCAGTTTTTTTTATATCAACTTATACCAACTTATTCACATGGCAGAAATAGTTATAAAGTGTCAATAAATGTTTCAAGTTAAGTTTTTATAGAGAAAATATTAAACATTTATGAAGGACATGATAAGAAAACTTAAATGGAGAAAGAATATGTTCTAGGATGAAAGAACATATTTTTATTGAAAAACTCAAATTAAGCTATAAATTTAATAAGTTCCGTTAAAAATTACAAAATTATTTTAAAGCAAACTTCAAAACCTAAAATTCATATAAAGGAGTCAAGGTACAAAAATAGCTAAGGTCAGTTTTAAATAGGAAATATAGTAATTACATACTTCTTAGATAAGACAAAAAGCAGCAACAAAAAGGAAAGAATGTGATAAATTTGACTACATTAACATGAAAATGTCTACTATGTTAAAGCAAAGTTAAAAGAACATCAATAGTCTGGGAAAATTTTTCTCAGCACTAATAATATTATTTAACAGAGTATTAATATTTAAGTTATATATAAAACTACAAATTAATAGAAAAAGACAACTCCATGGGAAAAAAAACAAATGATATGGACAGACAATTCGCAAAAGAGGCGATCCACATGGCTAGTGCATTCATAAAGTAATACCCAACCTCACTAATATTAGAAAACCATAAAACACCGAGATGCCATTTTTAACCCTTTATAGTAGCAAAATTTTAAGACTTAGCTTAAAATAAATTATTGGTCAGGATTTGGAAGAAAATATACCCTGTGGGGAGTAAAATGGCAGCATCTATTCGAATAGAATTGCAAATATATGTAATCTATAATCCACTAATCTTTTTTAGTACAATTCTAGAAAAACACATACATGTTCAAAAAAGGAAGCATCATGGATGTTCATGAAAGTACTGTCAATATTAATAAATAAGTGGAAAAAGTCAATATTAATAAATAAGTGGATGAATTGTATATATCCCTGCATTTATACTCAGTGGCTATTAAAATGATCATTAAATCTATAAATGTCAGTATAAATAGATACTAAAAATAGTGTTGGAAAAGACCAGAAAGCAACAGGGCTGGCAAGGATGCAGAGAGAAAGGAACACTCTTTCACACTGTTGGTGGAAATGTAGCTTGGTCTGTCTCCTATGGAAAACAGTATGGAGGTTTCTCAAAATATTAAAAAAATCTACCATATGACCCAGCAACCTCACTTCTATGTACATACCCAAAGAATGCAAAAAAAAAATACTAATTTGAAGGAATATATGATCTCCTTTATTCATTACAGATAGATGAGTGTATTTAAAAGATGTGGAATATGTACACAATAGAACACTACTCAGCAAAAAAAAAAAAAAAAAAGATGAAATCTTACCATTTGTGGTAACTTGAGTGAAACTAGAGGGGATTATGCCAAATGATGGAAAGGCTGACTTTAGAAAGAATAGAATAAGCAGGGAGGGGCAGGAAGATGTCTAAGTACAGGTTAGCCAGACTCTCATAGCAGAAACGTGTGCCTGCTCTAACCCCTGCATAGGACCT
The DNA here is from genome assembly GCA_004024925.1 of Scalopus aquaticus. Classification (NCBI taxonomy): domain Eukaryota; kingdom Metazoa; phylum Chordata; class Mammalia; order Eulipotyphla; family Talpidae; genus Scalopus; species Scalopus aquaticus. Next base: position 63,927 of record PVIJ01009555.1, on the reverse strand, counting down.
GGTGGTTTGTAGAATGATGCTGGGGCACCAGGACAGATGGCTAAACCAACTTGAAACCACTTTCTCTCTGTAACTCATCATCTGATCATATTGTTTTATTCTCATAGTTTATTCCTCTAAATATTTTTCCTCTAAGTCTTTACAATAATTGTGTTCGCATTTATTTTGAGAAGTTGTTGATAATCTCCCACTTAGGGGAATATGTCGAAGATTATACATTCCCCTGTGACACGTCTACTCCTATAAATACATCTACTGTCATTAAACTAAACTTCTGATCTAAAGTCTGGGGAAAGTAATGGCAGGGATCGGGTACTTAGATTTATGGGAGAGTGACTAAAAAGTGGGAAGCAGTGAAAGAATATGGCATTCTAGACAAATAGAATGGAAATCCCAAACCAAAGAATCTGAATTATGGAAATAGCATCTAGAGAAGGGTGCCAGCAGTTGAGGGTGGAGCTTGACACTCAGCAAGGTTTCCCTACTTCCCCACAGCTCTAGTCCAGAGGTAGTCTAATTGTGATGGACCATGTGAAGGAGGAGAATTCCCGTAAGTATACATCTCTTATGAACTCATTCAAAGCCTATGAGTTGAATAACTCATAGTATATCACCAGGCCTATTACAGGTGCTCCATATAAAGAAAAGTGTTATTAAATGCATACCAAAACTCTAAAATGCCAGAGCCGACAGGGACTGTGAATGAGTAGACTGTAAAATAATCTGTCCAGGGAGTCTTCATGGTCATATGTCATTTGACAATATTTTCTTTGTCCAGAAAATCCAGAATGACACACTATTACTGAGACAATGGAGGAGAAAAGCCTAGGGCATTCCATTGGAAGATAAGTTATATAAATTATAGCAATGAGAAAGAATGAAAGTAAAAGATATTCTTTAGTCTTGACCTTTTGCAAGGTCAAGAGAATTGTTGCATGCTTACTACTTTGTTATTAAAAAGTAGAGAATGACTTCCTCCCAATGCCCCCAAATGAAAGAGGAAACTGTATGTCATCAAGTATTGGGAGGCCTGTAATAACCAGAAGGAGAAGAGAGACCAGGTTATGCTGGCAACATTTGAATTTGATGAACCTCTTTTTTGTCAGTCCCTTCTCATTTGGGAATGTGGAACAGAGGAAAAGTGGGAGACAGACATTACTGAGAAGATCTAAGGACTTAGAAGAAAGTTCAGGTGCAGAAGAGAAGACCAATGTGGATTATATCTGGTTATAATTTAATCTTAAAAAGAGAATAAAGGAACTTTAATAACAACAAAACATTTAATTATTTTAATTAATTTGTATCCTGGTGAAAAGAAGGAGTCTCTTTTGATCTTAGACTTAAAAGCCTCTAAGAAAATGGGTAGCCCCGAAAGGAAGGTGATTTTTCAAGGGGAAGTTGCTGTGCAGTCACAGAAGAGTCTGTTGTTAGTCAGAGTTTAACAGAAAATCCCCTGCAAGTTCAGTTTCTCCCTATGCGTCATTTTAAGTTGCTGTTAGTGCCCCAAGACCATTCCATTTAATCAGTCTAAGAGGATTTGGGACTATTTCTGTCCATTAATTTAGGCATACCTAATTTTTAAAAAACCATATAAACAAAAAATTAAAGCAAGTCTACTGATGATAAAACATTTTAAAATGTCTTAAGATGATTGTTTTTTGAACAAGAAAAATGCCTCAAAGAGCTTTGTTTGAAAACTTTATGAGTTATCAGTCACACATTTGTTTCTATAAAGCCATTAAAGGTCATGTGCTATTTTGAAATCACTAAATTGCAAAAATATTTGTGGAAATTCTTTTCCACTCTCCCTCCAGTGACTGTGCACAAAGGGGAAGTGAATATGATAAAATATAAATGCATCCTGAAGTTTAAATTCCAGGACTAAACTGGAAGAGAGTGCAGGAGCCAACTCGATCCGGGGTTCTCCAATCTCCCTGCACCAGAGCATCAACTACTTAATGTTATCCTGGCCTTTAATTTCAACTCAACTTTCTCAAAATACATCTTTGATGATTTCTTGTTTTTCAGATCATCTCATCTATCTCTCCCAATCTACCACCACTACCATATTCAGACAGAAATACCATATACTTGTTAGTACTGATTTTCATTCTCTATCCTATTTGGAAATCAAAATCTCTCTTGCATCTTGATCTTTTCATATGAACTCCTAGAGTTTTTCAAGACTCCCCCATACTCCATGAATTTTAATGCTATACTATTAATTGCTTCCCATGCAGCATGTAACTAATAGCAATCTGCATTTTTAAATAATATTTTTCTTTTTAAAGGTTAATATTTTGAAGTAGTAAAACTTGATCAATTGAAAAGACATAATAGCACACAGAAGAAATATACTTAGCACACATAAGAAAATATCAAAAATGCAACATTATTTAAATATATTTTACTTGTGTATCAAAGGATCAAAGACTCTTAAATGTGTAATAACTAATAAAATGAAGTAGGCATTCTCAGGACTTTTGTGAAGAGCTCCAGCTTATTACCACACTTTGAAATACAATTAGACAATATATATCAGAAGTTTTAAAGACACTCATATCTAAAATCTAGCTGTGTGTGTGTGTGTGTGTGTGTGTGTGTGTGTGTGTGTAGCTCTGGGGTGTAAACCAGAGGTGCAGGGTGTGAGAGGATTCACCAGAGACAGAGTTGTGAGCAGAACAGAAGGATTTACTGAAAAACACTGGTAAGGGGAGCAGTGGGCAAGACAGAAGTGGTTTGCTGTGCCATATGTGGGTTAGCTTCTTGGGCCAGGATTGAAGTCAGGCAGTAATGGTGATAGCACTGAGACTTAACCCCTAGGCCACCAGGGAGGCCCTTAAAATCTAGCATTTAAAAAGTATTTTTTAATTGAAGTAATGTTGGTTTACAACACTTTATATAATTCAAGGCTAGAGTTTGACATCTCTTCAAATGTATGTTACCACCCCACACGCACCATAGTCCCCACCACAGTCAACCAGGCCCTCTTTCCCCTTCTGATAGCCTCAATTCACTAGCATAATTTCTTAAAAAGTCAACTTATCTCAATTTGCATCTCTGTCTTTTATGAACTCCTGCTCCTTTGTCACAGAGCCATGGCTTTCAACATCCTATTAGGGTTTTAATCAATGTTTTGTGATTTTTTTGCTAGTTTCTGTATTATGTCATTTTTAGAACTATGCCTATCATCCTAGTCTTTGTCAAGGAAGAGTCCTTATTTTATAGACCTCAAAGGAAGGATTTAGCAATACATACTTCTCAGTACTAGGTAAATCAAATGAATGTTGATGGATATGGATGGTTGGGATTGCCTACCTGGCGTATAAATTTTCTGTAATTGAAGTCCAAATTCTGGATTGTCTGTGAGGCTGGAATGAGGTAACCAATAGTTTGCTTCCCTAAATTCCACACATTGCAGTGAAAATTAATCAAGGACAGGTCCTGTTCTGCACATGCACTTCTACTGGAAGCACAATGGAGATCTACTGGAGAAGAGAAAATGGAGGAAGGCCAAGGCATGAAGGCTGGGCTTTAAGTGGAGACATTTCCATTAATACTACAGAAGGCTAGTGTGAAGAGGCAGGGTGCAACTCATTGAGACTGCAGCAGTGACCGTTCTGTTTGGAGGCTGGCATTGTGCAGGTCATCCTAAGCCAGAAGGAACTGATACCTGGGACTTAACTGTCTTCCACTGACACTCTCAATTTTTAGGCTTTTGATTTGCCTTGATTCCTGGGCTCTTCCTAGGATTCCGAATGGGACAGATTTGTCCCATCACAGAGGGCCAGAAAGATACGTTGTTCTATTTCATCTATGCCAGGTCAGTCCCTTTGAAATTAGTTCAGTTGACAGGGGGTTGAATTTTTTTCCAAAGAGGCTTCAAGTGGTAAGAAGGGGGATAAAAAACCTTATTACAAAATAAAAGCACATAGGTGAGACTGGTTTCTTTTAAAATGTTTTCTCTCTATCTCCTTCTTCCTCCTTTCCCCCCTCCCCTTTCTTTCATTTAGTAAACTTGTTAAATACCACTGTGCTGAGTGGGAAGTCAAGAATAAATAAGAGGCTTGACTTTTTTCCCAGGCCAAGACTGACTTGCAGCATTCTATAGCACACCAAACCCCATGACCATTTTCTAGCTTTAATCCTTGGTATTCCAAGTCTCATTTGAGCTAGCTCATTATTTTAGTCTAAATCCTTCCTTGAGGTTCTCAGCATCCTCTGCACATAACTTACTTTCTGTGCCATTTGTGTAATAGCCCAGCAAAGTACTTTCATTACTCTTAACCACCACCAGGTGGTATCAAATGCTGACTGAGTCCATAGTTCACATATATTACTTACTTAAAATTCATTTACAGTGAAGTCAAGTTTACCTTCTCTATAAAAATGTACCCTTAATATAAATTATAAAGTGTTAACCATTCACTGACCACTAGATTTTGCATAATTACAACAAACATTTGTATTTTGCTTTCTAATTTACAAAGTGTGATGCCATCAATTGTTTCTTTTGATGTTTCCAATAGTTCTTTGAAGTCAGTGTGGAAGGTGTTTCCACTTGCCACAGCGCACTGATGACAGAAAGACTGGGATGCAAGGCCAAGGTCACACTTAAGCAGTAGAATAATGATGTAAGGCCTGGTTCTCTGATTTTGCCCTGCTTGGTGTCTACTTACTTAACACTGTGCTGTAACAACACATAAAACAAATACCCGGTGGGAGTCCTACAAACATTGAAATCCAGAATTATTCATCTCTCTCCTCAATAATCATCTTTCTTGTTGCTTTTAGGAAACTGTTCAAATTATGTTCTGGGTCTAACATTCACACTATCCATGTATTGTAAGACTGAGGCCCACATAGCACTCACCTGTTTACTTCACCATTTTAGGTGAAGTATTAGTTGCCATCTTAATCTGCAGTTTCTATCTGAGTTCAACACTCTTTATTTTTCATCTTATATCATGCAATGAGAGACTTCTCCCCTTACTTTATTTTTGAACATTTAGGATTCCTAAATATGACACATCTAAAATGATATGTTCATACATGACTGTTTTATTCTCAGTAAAGGTAAAAAATCTCCCTAATATACATGTTGCTCATTTTCTTAGGAAGCTCAGCTATGGCCACTCATACTCATATCTAGCTCTTCTTTTTCATCATCCAAGTCAGTTTTTTAATGGACAATTTAATGATAATTTTAAAATATAGGAAGGATAGAATGGGATGGTTAGCAGTGAACTTAACATAGCAAGTACACAGGTTGAGTCCCAGTGATGCACACCTGAAATTTACATAGTGTTATACTGCAACATGACTGCAATAAAAAATAGCTTTAAAATGCAGGCAGGATATGATTTCCTTATGACCATCCACTCAATGACTAACACAAAACAAGCCAGCAAGATTGTAAATGTACTTAGGATAAAAATAGTAGTCATAGCAATATATGTTTATTGAATACTCCCTGGTTAACAGATACTCTGTTAACCATTTAATTACTTACAGCCCATTTCATCTTTGCAAGAACTTTGCACAGCAAATGCCCTTTTTCCTATGGTGGAAAAAAAATTATGTTTAGAATCATCCAGCTGAATTCACTGATCTCAATTTTGTCAGCAATGCTGTAGTCAAGAACCAGTCAAATATATGCTACCTTCCCTCAATCAGGCATGATCATGGGGCTGGACTTGGGCACGTCAATTCACAGCCTGTTGGATCTGGTGCTTGTTGACCTTGACATCCACAAGTGTATTGTCTTCTGTCTTTCTCATGGCTGACTCGGTGCTCAGGGTAACTTGATGATGGTATAATAGTCATTTGTTTCTCCTGGCAAGTCTGCTTGCCTTCACGTGTGCTCATCGTCAGGCTTCCTGGCCTTGACGATACACCTGATTCTTTATTCCACTAACTAGTTAACAACCAACCCTGTCATAATCCTTTTGATTTTTTTAAACATCACCGCTTCATTTTTGAATGCTACTTTATAATAGGAAATATCTGGGCAAAGTAACTCAGAGGAAATGGAGTCTAATAGATTCATGCTAATGAATTGCCCTGTAATGTTGGGCTTCTAGGGAGTTTCAATCTCAGGAATTTCTCTTTTATATTCCTGCAAGCTTAGGATGGGGGTGAAGAAACATGCCCTGTGAAAGGAAGAAAGTCTACCAGCTATCACTCCATATTGTCCCTCACCCAATTAAAGTGAAGAATCCAGGATAGCTCACGAGTCTCAGGCAGAATTGAACACTCATGCCACAGGGAGGGCAGAAAGGACAGGCAGTCTAGAAGTCTGAGCTGAAGTAAGGGACGGACTCTTTCTTCATGATGCCCAATGATGCCTCAGTCTCATATCTTCTTCCCTGTGTTTTTCTGCTAAGGGTTAAATTCTAGGGAAGGAAACGCAAATGGTCTAGATTGATGTCTGTGTATATCCTCCTAACTGTGGCCACTAGAGAGTCTACAGTCAGGGATGCTAGTCAGAAAAAAACAACCAATAACTAGATATCCAACACACTGACCTGGGGAAGAAGCTTCAGCTGAGGCACCACACTGCATTAGGGAGTTAATGAAAAGTGAGAAAGCAGAGACAGTACAGGAAGTCTGCCCTTCCAACGGTCCGCGTGAAGGAAGCAAAAACCCAAACTGAAAGTATTTGGAGTAGGGGTAGAAAAGGCTTTTTGTGTGTTTATCTTTAAGATATGTTGTCCTTGAACATGTTTGTAGGCTAAGAGATTTGGGAGACAAAACAAAAAGAGAACACATGGAGCAAGTTAAGGAATTAAGGGAGGCAAGACTGGGGTTTAGGAACACAGGAGGAAAGCTTAGCTTTTGGAAAGCTTAAGGCACACTTTTCTAAAAAGAGGGAGGTTTACAGGGTAAGGGGAAAGGATTGAAATGTGAGACAAAGTGATCTGCAGATTGAGGGCCTAACAAAGTAAGAACTTGAGTGTGAGGGGGACATCTGCAAATCTGCTAGAGAGTCAAGGTCACTAAGGACGGCAGAGTGGGGAAGTGATGCGGCCAACCTAAAACCACAGATCGGTTATTTTTTCTTTTTCAAAGACTTTTTCTTCAAAAAGTCATTGTCTGACTTTGTGACATTTTAATGCTTGTTGGTCTCTCTCCCAAAGGGTGAACAAAGAAAGAAAATAGAAATGGGAATCCAAATGTTGTAGGTCAGACTGGATGACCACACCTGAAAATTTCTTCTTGAACTTTGGTGGAGGTGGAGGATGGGGAGAACACAAAAATAAATTGTTAGATTATCACTGGCCTTTCCTCATCCGTGATTCTCCATCCCTAGACTATAGTTCTCAATTTGTCTTACCACTGTCTAGGACTTAGAGCCCTTGGTTCAGAGAATGAAACCAGAGCATAGCACATCCCCTCAGGGGTAAGCTTATCACACAGGACTGCACCAGGTTGGCAATATCTGAGGATTTGGTACTGCTGGGAAAGTACCAAGGAAAGTACTTTTGTATGACTGCAAAGCAGAATTGCCTTAATAGCAAAACAAAAACGGCACACAGACAACACCTACCTCCCATACTTGCACAGGCATCGTGGCAAGATTAATTTGAGGTCAGTTGATCCTAGGTGAGATGTTAAACAAGATCTACCCTGTCTGAGATATTTAAAACTGAACTTCAACTCTTAATTTCAGAATGGCTTGAACCCAAACACTTGAACAACCAGCCTTCTAGAGAGCACAGCCATAAGAAAGAGGATCATTTTTAGATTTCCCTCTGAAGGGAAATGTCACTAGATTATACAGAAATTAGGTTAGGCACAGCTGAGTTTGAACCCTTTTTCTGCCACTTACCTGTGCAACTTGCCCTCTCAGATCCTACTTTCTCATAAATAGAAGAGCAATTTGAAGATTAAATTAAGTATGTGGGTGAAAACATTAAATAGCAAGCCTGACACAAGTCAGGTGCACAACAGATGTTGGAACAAATGGATCATCATACTAGTTTGATTAAAAGTTGCAGGCAGCATCCTCTCAGAATCATAGAAAAGGTACCTGCAAAATTCCTCTGTGGCTTCAATGTAATACAAACTCAAAGTATAAGGGAGTTAACCTATTTACCAGAAAAAAAAAACAACAGCAACAAGAAAGAAGAAGCAAAACACCTACAGGATACTGGTAATTCATAAAAACTAGGTCTGTTTTCCAAAATAGGGGAGAAAAAAGCACAAGGGACTATGGTGATGGTTCAGGGTGAATTGGTGGTGGGAAACTTACGGGGGATACATAATAATGTAAAGGATATAAAGTAAGTAAAATTAAGTTTAAAAAATAAAAAAATAATAAATTGTATATGGAGATCCTGTTAAAAAAAGTCTGTTCTTCTAAAGGCTCAGAATAAAATTCAAGTTGATAAGGACATTTTTTTATAAAGAAATGAAAGTTTTTATAAACAAAACTATGCAAACATCCTCATCAAACATCACTTTGATTCCATTAAACCACTGGTTAACAAATCTTAATTCCTCAGTACCAGTCCTGTCCTTTATACTCCTCTCATTCATTAATGTCTGCCCCATGCAATTCAGCTCCAGTGAACTTGCATTCCTCAGTCTCCCCAGATATGGATTCTTGCTCATGTCATTCCATTTCCCTCAAATTCCTTCTCCTATCTCTAGGTACAATCCTAGCAATTTTCTCATTCTTCAGGATATCATCAAAACCCACCTGCTGGGTGAAGTCTACCTTGTCCATATGTCCTCAAAGTCTCTGCTCTAAAATCCCATGGTATTTCTCTACTATAGATCTAATTTGGCCAGTTAGCGTGAGCATTTACCACTCATGTGGGTTGCTAAACCTTTAAACCCTCCTCCTGTGTTTGGAGGAAACAGTCTATCTCACTACAGAAGCTGAAGATGCTGATATAGTTTCCCAGCTTCCTTTTCAGGTAAGTTAAGGACAGGCAGAGCTAATCGCAGGGACTTAGCACACTTTTAAGTGGAAGCCAGTGGCATGAAGAGGCAGGGACTGCATATAGTCCTCAAGTCGAGAGTGATGCCCCTGGGAACTGCCATGTTTAGCCTGCCAGCTTTAGTTTCCCCGGTGATGGCAGCAATTCTTGCAATGGTGGGAGCTGCACATACTGATCTGTGTCCCAGGGTGGCAATGGCAAAAACTACACCAAATGTATCCCTGGTTGATCATCTCCAAACCTGATGCCCAGTTTTGCTGGAGACTTGGACCTAAAAATAGGAGATTTTAGCATAGTATACAAGAGTAAACAGCTTAAAATGGAATGCAAGGCCTCTCTGAGATTGCTCACCACTGTCTTTCTCCTGAAAATCTTGCCACCAGACATGTTAGCAGGACTTCCTTCCACTTAGGTCTCAGCCCACAAAGGGCTTTGTGGTGATGTTTTTTGGATATTGCAATGTTTAAGGGATAATGTTGATGTTTGGGAGTGGGCCAGATATATTAGGATAATCCCACAGCATGGAGAACTTTCTAACATCTCAAGCTACTTTCAAATGTCCCTTGGACCTTCATGTAGATAAAAATGCATCCTGCTTACAATGACCTGAACCTAGACTCTGACTCTATTTTATATATAAAAAGAAAACATTCAGGACTTTTTGAGGGAAGATTGCCTTTGATTTGAAACCTCTCCGAGTCAGCCACTATTTAGGGATATCACATCAGGGCTGGTGAGACTGTCCAAAGCAACACACAAGGTTGAGAGAGCGATTATCACCATTGTGTGGCTGGATTCTATGATTAGCACAAGCATCTGACCCCATTATAAATTCTCTAGCATTCTCCTAGCCAAGCATTTACATAGGGAATACATATTTTAATGTATTTCATAAATTACTTTCTTTTTATTTCTCCTTTGTACTATAATGGGGAAGTATTTTGGATTTTTTTAAAAAGATTTTATTTATTTATGCATACAAGGACTGGGGTGTAGGCCAGAGGTGTAGGGTGGTGAAAGGATTCACCAGAGACAGAGTGGGGAGCAGAACAGGCAGATCTACTGAAGTACACTGCTGAGGGGAGCAGAGGGCAGGCGAGGAAGGAGAGGTCTGCTGCACCATATGGGAAGCTCCCTGGCCGGGGATTGAACTCGTGCTGCAGTAGCTGCAGATAGCTTCATAGTGCTTAGACTTAACCCACTGAGCCACCAGGGAGGCCCAGTATTTTGGATTTTTACAAAAGATTATTTGAATTTCACTTCAGATTAGTCAAGGTGGCAATAAAAACTACTTATTGTAACAATGAGGGTTTGATGGACATGGTCACAGCCCATGGCCCTAGTTTTCCTACCACCTTCTAGCCTCCTCCCCACCCTTTTTGTTTCTAACAATCCATCAATGTAGAATTTTAAATGTTATTCAGTTTTTTAGGCAACATATTTTCCTTCATTTTATATACACAAACACCTTTAGAAAATGGCTCTGTTCATATTAAGCTACAGCATCTTAAGTTATTATTGATTGAAGGTTTAATGGCCTATTTCAAATGTTGATAAAAGGTGGATGGGAAAGGCATAAAACCAGCAGGTTCTTAGCAGCTCAGCTCTTTGGAAATTGTATGGTGTGTATGGCACATATGGAGACCTAACCCACACGCTACTCTCCACCCAGGTAGGGAGAACCCTGGATGCTTAAAGGACTTAAGCATAAACCAGCATAGTATCTGAAAGAGAAAAAAGTAGTGTAATACCCTATTTTTCTATTGTCAATAATCAAATTCCAGTTGATGAACTTTTGAGCAGAATGCACTACTTGGCAATGACCTTGTGGTGAGATCCCAACATGACCTCAGGACATGGTGTCCTCCGTAAGTTGAAGACCAGATTTGGGAGGAAACATGGCTCCCCATCAGCAGCGCCCAGAGTTTCCCTCCCTATGTCAGACATCGTCTTGAATCAAATAACTATGAGTTTATATTCCAGGGACAATGTTTCTAGATATTAAAAAACAAAACAAAACATCTGGGCCTCACTATATTTTATTGGTAGCCTCTCAGACATCTTAGTCCATCATGTTTTTGCTAGGAACTAAAGGGTGTCAATAAAATACCTTTTCAAACCTTTATCATTTCCACCTGCACACAGAGACAGTACCTGAGGATTTTCCGAGCTGAATCGACCTGTATGTACAAGACCTGTATGTACTTCAAAAGGAAGCTATGATTTTCAGATAGACTAAGCTTAAATCACCTGGAAACCATATCATTAACATGATTTTCAAAACCAACAATCTAAGACTTTGATTTTATCACTCATAAAATCTTTGATAGAAAGACCATGGGAATGATACAAAAAAGTCCTGAAGATTTAAATCAAGAGGTGATAATATCTACAAAAAGTAAACTATAAAGTCCTACACAAAGAAAAGTATTTTAGGATATTCCATTAATTATCAAAGCCTAGGAAATAGGAAGTAAGTCACACACAATATACTATCGACTATATTCTCATTCTTCAATAGCTTCTCACAGCAAAAAAAAAAAAGAAGAAGAAAAAAAAAGAAAAACTAGGCAATTTCCCAGGACACCAATATCTGATTTTTCAAATGGATTTTTATCTTTTTGATTTTGAGTCAAGTAGATATTTACTAAGTGGCCAAAATGTTATTTTTTCAAATATCCTACCTTTATATCCTGGAAATATTTGCTTTAGACATGTCTCAAGTGTGTAAACACACTGAGGTGCTTTAGAGAATCCTTTTCATATTCATGTGTTAATCACTGGTCAACAGTGAGATCATTACTGACTTTAGAAGGCCTTAATCTGTAGTATCTTGGTGTGCTGAACATGAATTTTTTTTTAAAAAAGATTTATTTATTTATTCATACAAGCTGAGGTACAGGTCAGAGGTGTGGGGCAGCAAGAGGGATCACCAGAGACAGAGTGGGGAACAGAACAGGCAGATAGACAGAAACACACTGCTGAGGGGAGCAGCGGGCCAGGCAGGAGAGGTCTGCTGCGCCATGTGGGAATCTCCCCCGCTGGGCGTCGGACTCGCGTCGCCGCTGCCTACGGCTCCACAGCGCAGCGCTTAACTGCTGCGCCACGAGGGAGGCCCTGAACATGAATTTTTTATTAGCTCTCATTTTGAAGATATTTCATATAATGCATTTTATATGTTTCACTGTGTAAATTTATCCAGTAGGACTGCAACAACATCCTAAATCAGCCTAGAATGATGTAATATTGCATTGCATTGCATAATACCAACATGCACACATCATCCAGAGTTGATTGCATCATTTTCTGATGCAATGCAATACTACGGCCAGGCGGTTGCTGAAGTAAGCTGATGTCAGCAGTGCACTAGAGAAAGCCCTGTCGGAAAAGTTGAGCATTGAAAATATTTCAGATTTTGTGCGAGACAGTTTAAGCTACGGTTCCATAGAACTATTATTATCCATTTAGGCACAAAACAGAACAGTAATGCCTCAAAAGTGCATTCATAGCATGGACAATTTCTGCTCTATTTGTGGGGAAGTGACATTTGCCAACCAGAGGAAAAGTCTCACTTCTCAAGTGAAGAAGGCTTATCATCTTTACTTCGGACGCAAGGTTGGTGACCAAGACAAGCCTTGGGCCCCGCATAGATGCTGTGCTCCATGTACAACACAGCTTTCACAGTGGTTAAATGGCAAAAGACCATCCATGCCATTTGCAGTCCCCATGGTGTGGAGAGAGCCAAGCAACCACATAAAAGACTGTTCCTTCTGCTTGGTTCCTCCTCTTTCTGGTGGAATAACGAAGCAAAAGAAGTCGAGAATAGTCTACCCAAACATTCCATCTGCATTGAGACCAGTTGCACATGGTGAGGGACTTCCTGTTCCGGAATCTCCAGCAGAATATTCTCTTGATTCATCTGATGAGGACAAGGGTGAGCCGACCTGTGCTTCTCCTGTTCCATTAGCATGCAGTGATCCAGATTTTTATTGTGGTGCATCATCAACCCCACATGGACTAACACAGAAAGAACTAAATGACCTGGTTCATGATGTGGACTTATCCAAGAACAAGGCAGAATTGCTAGGATCAAGACTCCAACAATGGAATCTTCTAGAAGAAGATGTCACAGTTACTTTCTATCAAAAGCTGACCAGCAATTGGAGCCTTTCTTCAGAAAGGAAAGTACTCTGGTATTCTGTTCCGATATTGAGGGCCTCATGAATGCCTTAGAAATTACTCATGACCCACAAGAATGGAGACTATTTCTAGACTCTTTGAAACTGAGTCTTAAGGCTGTGCTTTTGCACAATGGAAACCGTCTTCCATCTATTCTATTCCTGAACAACTGTACAAGAGAGAAGCGAAGAAATCTAAGAAGTAGTCTATGACTTGATTTTTTTACAGCTATTAACCGTAGGCCTATACTATTGGCACGCATTTTGTGATGTAAACATCAATTTATTGCAGATTACAAAAAAATCTAGAGCCAAAATCAGAATTTGACTGTCATATTTGTGTTGAGCACATACAAATTGATAGGAAATGACTAATTTTATTTGAGTAACATGACTTTTGTAAAAATTTGTTGACCAGTGTTATTTCAGATGATTGAGTTGCTTGGTCCTTTCTCAACAATTGCTTACCTCATTTTCATTTATCAAATGCTAACGAGAAAGTGATCTCTGTCTTGTCTCTGTCTTTGTGTTTCACAGCCAGGAGCAACTTCTCTTTCTTCCTGTCAGTTTCAAGGCTTTCATCTGGTTGTTTCCAGTTCCCTCAGCAACTCAGCAGCTCCTACCACTCTACTGTGAGATGATCATTATTTTGTGAGAACTACTTATGCCTTGCTGTGGTACATCTTCTTTCATTCTAGGAGTTCAGGAATGTACCATAATTGTTTTCTTAACTTAAACATTTATTATAAATGATAATCTGGGGATGCTGGGAAATAAAAATGAATTGACATTATTTCCTCACCTCAAGTAACATAGATGACACTAAATAAGATAGAAACAAATGTACAAATACCATAAAATTGTCAAGTCTAATAGAAGTCACAGTTATGAGTATTAAGCAAGTAGCATGTGGTTAGTTGAAATTGAAATGTATTCTTTTTTTTTTTAAGTTCTCACCCTTTCCAAAATTTATTTTAAATTTTTTTTTTGTGTGTGTGTAGAACTAGGGTGTAGGCCAGAGTTGCAGGGGGTGAGAGAATTCACCGGAGACAGAGTGGGAGCAGAACAGGTGGATCTACTGAAATACACTGTTAAGGGGAGCTGCGGGTGAGACAGGAAGGTCTGTGCTATGTGGGTTAGTGCCCTGGCTGGAGATCAAATTCTGGCCTTAGCAGTGATAGTGCTGAGACTTAACCCCTAGGCCACAGGGAGGCTCTGAAATGCATTTTTAACTATAAAATACATGCTGGATTTTAAAGATTTGATACAAAAAATGTGAAGCATTTCATTAATATTCTTAGATGTGTTTAATGTTGATGTGATAATATGTTTAATATATTGGGCTAAGAATTAACTTTTGTTTCTTTTTACTTTTTTATGTGGCTACTATAAAATGTAAGATTACATGTGTGGCTTGCATTATTTCTATTAGACAGCATTTCCTATAGAAGAGAGGAGTGGGAGGGCACTTCCACTGTGTGTATGTATGTGTGTTGTGAGGCAGAGAGATGAGGAGCAGAAACTCTCTGAGAGGAGGTGACACTTGAGTTGAGTCTTGAGGGTGACAGTCTTTGCACATGCAGGAGGGGAAAGGGATGTCTGTCAATTATGGAAGCAATACCACATAATGAGCAGTGCACGGTCTTTGGATCACCTCTCGACTTTTCTTCTTAGAAGTTGTTTGACCTAACGCTCAGTTTCCACATGAGAAATTTGGGACCAGTGACACCTATATCCTAAGATTGGTCACAGTGAGGATTATAATGAGTTAATCCCTGCAATAAGATTATTTTGCAATGCTTAGAGCAAGAAAAAGCACTTAATAAATAATCTCTAAATATATTAGTATGTGGGATATCAGTAGGGTCAAAGGACGATTTAAAGGATGTTAAAATGACATTTACCCTAAAAGTCATTTCTTCAGCTTCTATGCCAAAGATACTGCTATGAAAGCCTCACCTCACTTTCCAAATCATTTCTCATAAAATAATTGCTTATAAATTGAGTGAATCCCAAATTCAAGTTTAAGACAACACATATTCAGGAGCAAAGTGGGATGGGGTGGGGGAGGAGGAGGAAAGAATACATTTTCCTTCTTCTTATTCCTTCTTATAACCTCCCCCCACACCCTGTGGTGAGGGGCAAGGGGAATAAAGACTAGAAGTATAAAGGGCAAATTGTCTTTCCTTTTCCTATTGATATCCTTGGCCAATGGAAACCTTGGGAAAATATTCAGTGACTCACATCTATCTTCATCAAAATTATGGATGACTCTGAAAACTAGAGCAAATTCTGAGGATTATGGAGTTGCAATTACCTTAGTGGTGCAGGAGAAGCTTGGCGTATCCCCAAGTTCCCATTAAAGCACTCCTTTGTGACAGTATGATACCTTACTGAAATATTCCAAGAAACTAATATTAGACTGCATATGACAGGTTACTTGGAGGGTAATTGACTGGAGAAGTCATTGTAATTACATACAGAGACTAGCTTCTTTAAAGACTCGTATTTACCACAGTATGGTGGGCCAACTTTTGAGAGGGACCCACATATGCCAGTGAGCCAGGTAAATTGCTTTTCTTTCCTGAGATTCTGTTTCTAGATTTTTAAGAGGACTTCTTCTGGAGGGGTGAAAGTACATGACTGTTGAGTCAAAGGATGAATCAACCTATGACTTCTACAATGTGAAACCTCTTTTATAACCTCTGACTTCTAAACCTCTGACTTCTAAACTGGGTACTTCAAACATTTTCACTTCTCTTTTCCCTAGTTATCCATTCAGAAATCCAGAAAGGGTGTCTACAGAGAGTCTCTGCTCAAAGCTGTGAAAAAAAGTTTCCCCAGCTTTCTTTCTGTCCCATCAAGATAGTAAGTCCATGCTTTGGCCACAATTTCACTTCTCTTTGCCAGAAGAGAAAGTCTTCCAAAGACATAAGCCAAAGATGGGCCTCCCACAGTTGGCCTTCCCATTGTGGTATTAAGATGATGATGATGATGATGATGATGATAGCAGCAGCAGCAGCAGCAGCAGCAGTAATGAAAAGGAGTTGAAGAAGAAGGGAGGAGAAGGGGTAGTGTGGCAGAAGTAATGTGTATTGATTCCTGACTAAGTGCTGGGCCCTGCCCTAAATGCTTTCATCTAGAGGCCACAGGTTGGCCATTGGTAGTCATTCCAGGAGAGGGTAAAGGGGAAAGAAGGCATGTGAGAATAGAGCAAACCGCCCCCTGGCCTGAAGGTGACTGGGAAGGAGAAGGAGATAAGAGAATGGTTACTTCACCATTATGATCTTTTCCTTTTAGTAGCATTTGTTTTTCTTTTCTTTTCAACCCTAAAGAACTGAAACAAATTCCCATTATTTGAAGCCCGAGACATGAAGTTGTGCTAAATGATTCGTTATTCTTTTTTGATACTGAGGTTTTTTTCACTGAAATTATGAATAGTTGAATGATTGAGCCCATGTTAATTAATATTTCTGAGAATGGTCTGGAGTCCAGAAAATTGATGTCCATAATGACCATCTTATCTCTTTACCTTGGCCAACCTTAGAAAGCCTGAACAAATGACTCTGTAGTTCCTACTAGGTTAAAACAGCTAAAAGCTGATCTTGCAAGGAGATAAAGCAGGCTTTTGCCTCAATGACAATTTGATTTTTCAAACCAGCTCTAATTTTAAATAGTTTCACTCCTTGTGGGTTATATTTTCCTTAGGTGTGGAGATCGAAAGTTAGCCCACTAGCTAAAAGTTATGGGCCACTGAATTAGGGTGGGGTAGAAGGCACAGAAAGTCATGTCTGCATGTTGAAGCAGGTTAAGATTAATTGAGGGTAATACATACATGGACACCTATGCAAACTGTTCACCAATCCAGCAAGATAAACTCCTGTTTCTGTACCCTAAGCAAAGTAAAGAGGAGAGATGGAGAAGTACTGGAATATATCACAAACAGTTGGGACCAGGGGCCTGGAAGTGGGGGCCTCTCAGGCCACTGGCCTAGACCTCTTAGGGCTAGTGAAGTACCTCAAATGTAAACATTTGATCTTAACAAATTTAGGTCAATAGGGCATTGGATCCAGAGTTCCAAAGAATCACTGACACCTCTAGAGTGAAGAGACATTCCGCAACAGCCTTCGGTTTATGTGCCAGACCTTAACATCCATCATATCATGCTCTATGAATTCATATTTTTAAAACAGATTATATAGTTATCTTATGGTGGTACAATTATAATGCTTTGTGTTTGTGTAGGTTAGTAATGTTGACTTGAAAAGTTCCTAAAATGCCAATTGTGTAAATCTGCAGAACAAGTGTTATTATTGTTCTTTATTTAAATATAGTGGGTGTGGGCCTCCCCAGTGGCGCAGCGGTTGGGCGCTGCGCTGTGGAGCTGTCGGCGGCGGCGACGCAAGTTCGATGCCCGGCCTGGGAGAGTCCCACATGGTGCGGCAGACCTCTCCTGCCTCGCCCCTTGCTCCCCTCAGCAGTGTATTTCTGATCTGCCTGTTCTGCTCCCCACTCTGTCTCTGGTGAGCCCTCTCGCCGCCCCATGCCTCTGGCCTGTACCCCAGCTTGAAAAAAAAAAATTAAATATAGTGGGTGTCTCAAAGAGTTAAAGTGAGTACAGCCTCACTTCACAACCTGGGCCCTGGGTCTGGGGAAGTTCCATTATTGCTTCCTCATCTAAGTTATGGAAGCAAACACCTGCTGGACAAAGAAACCTGGTATGCATTGACATGAACTACGTCTCTGGATTTAAGCCTGCCCTGTTTAAGTTGTGCTGGCAATTCTGAAATGCCCATCTTTCCTGAAGCACTGATAGCCTTTTTCTTATTCCCAAAGTACTTAAGGGTTGGTCTATGAGCACTTGCTAAATCTATCCAAAATAAAATCAGTGTTGCAGAGATGGCACAGATGAGGGTTGAACCGAAAACATTCCAAGCCAGGAGAATGAGTAACAATTGCAAGTCCTGTCAAGCGTCAGCCTTGGACTAAACTTTGTCTGATTCTGGTCAAACTCGCCTGAGCGCACTCTGTCTGTCAGTGGGAAGGTTTGTGTTTGTGCAGGTGGCTGTGGATCCCTGCATAACTGCACTGATTATGCACCTGGATCTTGATCCTGGTTATCTACACAGGGAATCCTGATCCTTTCCTAGCTCAGGTTCCAGAATAAATCTTTTTTTTCTGACTGTCAGAGAGAAGTAAGTTTGACCTTCAGAACAAAAAACCTGCATTTCACTCCTTCAACAATTATTTACTAAGCAGCCAGCATGTGCCCTGTGCTGCTCAAGCTTGGGCTGGAGAGAGCAGAGACCAAGAGGCTAGGGCTCCCGCACCACCCCCTCACTCCCCCTCCATTCCTAGATGCCTCAGATCTATTGTGAGATTTCAAGATTTGTCTTTGTCTGACTTTTTGTTTGCTTTTTCTATATCCCACGCATAAAGGAAATCACCTGGTATTTGTCTCTAATTGTGAGGACAGTTAAAGAGGGGACAGAATAGAGTGACAGGACTTTAGAGTGTGTGAGCAGAGGAAGTGACATTGGAACTTATGTACCTACATCAAAGCTTTTTATTGTAACCCATAGCAAATGGAGCTACCAGGTTTAGGACCAATTCTAGGGGAAATAATAGTTACCTGGATAATGCTCAAGTCTATTGCTTAAGATATGCAATCTGGTATATAGTCATAAATGGAGCTAGTTCTCAGTTAAATCAATATCTTTTGAGGACATTTGATTTTTTTACTATTCTGGAACGAGCAGGTTGCTGTTGGAAAAAGTATCAGGGCTGGGTGGCTGCTCTTGTTGGTGTGAGCTTAGCTAGAATTGCCTAGTGCTAACCACAACTCTTTCCCACTCTTGATTTTTATTGTTATAAAGATTTTTTAAAAATATTTATTTATTTATGCATACAAGCTGGGGTACAGGCCAGAGGCTTGGGGTGGCGAGAGGGTTCATCAGAGACAGAGTGGGGAGCAGCACAGGCAGATCAATGGAAATACACTGCTGAGGGGAGCAGCGGGCAAGGCAGGAGAGGTCTGCCGCGCCATGTGGGAATCTCCCTGACTGGGCGTCAAACTCGCGTCGTTGCTGCTGATAGCTCCACAGTGCAGTGCCTAACCGCTGCGCCACCAGGGAGGCCCCTGTTACAAAGATTTTCTTCTGAAAGTTTCTTTAATATGAGAGATAATGACATCAATGAAACTGTACAAACCACCAGTGAAAAAGTGTCCTACTGCTTGTTTTTTGTTGTTTGTTTTATAATACTCATTGAGGTAACGTTGATTAGTATCACAATATATGTCTTAGGAGTATAGGTTTACACCTGTACAAATATATGCTATTTCACTACATCCACCACCAAAACCCCAGTAGTCCTCTACTGAACCCCCCTCCCATTTGCTTCCATCCCACCACATCTCCCTTCTGGTAGCCTTAGTCATAGCCCATAGCTCTTACTCGTCCTGAATTCACACCTACCCTTCCTTCTCCATCCCTTTCCATTCCTAGATTCCTCAGATCTATTGTGAGATTTCAAGATTTATCTTTGTCTGTCCTTTTGTTTGCTTTTTCTATATCCCACACATAAATGAAACCATCTGGTATTTGTCTCTCTCCTTCTGACTTATATTGCTTTGCATAACCTCTTCCAGTTCCATTCATGTTGCAGCAAATGGCATGATTTTATCCTTTTTGATCACTGAGTAGTATTCCATTGTGTATATATACCACATCTTCTTGATCAATTCATCTGTTTTGGGGAATTTAGGTTGTTTCCATCTCTTGGAATGGTAAATAGTGCTGCAATAACATAGGAGTGCAGGTTTCCTTTCAGTTTAGTGTTTTCATGTTTGGGTAGATTCCTAGGAGTGGAATTGTTGGGTCATTACAGTACATCGATTTCCAGTGTTTTGTGGAACCTCCACAGAGCTTTCTAAAAGGTCTGGAGCAGTCCACATTTTCACCAACAGTGTAAAAGTGTTCCTTTTTCTTCATATCCTCACCAGCTCTTGTTTTTTTTTTTTTTTTTTTTAATACGGGTTATTTTCACAGGTGTGAGGTGGTATGTCATTGTAGTTTTCACCTGCATTTCTCTGATAAGATGTGATGACTTGCATTTTTTCAAGTGTCTATTGGACAAATGCACATCTTCTTTGGAGAAATGCCTATTTTGCTCCTCCGCCTTTTTGTCTTTTTTTTGGCCACTATCGCACCTAATGAGTAGTAGAAATAACTTCAAAGTTGCTGTTGACTCAGTATCAGAGAGGCCTACTTCTATATAAAGATGAAGGACATTTCTGAGCTTTCCCTAAGGGAAAATTAAACCACTGCAGGTAACAAAGAATTAATTTCGAGGGATATTAGGAACCTTTAATTAGAACATTTGAGTTTTGTTTCCCCACAGGGAAAATATACTCACGGCAACTGGCCATGTCAAAAGCTTCTGAACCTTCTCCCTAAACTTAGAGCTGAAGTCAGTTTTATAATGCAAATGAGAACTGCAAAAATGTTTTAAGTCAAATAATTCACAAACAATTAGGAAGGTTCGGGGCCTCTGGTTTTGTTGCTAAAATTCTGTGACAACCACTGTGGAGGCCTTCTGAAAGACAGATGAAAGTTGGTGAATTCAAAGTACCTAAATCTCTGAAGAGTCACATCAGGGCATAGTTTTGAAAGTTTTTTTTCTAAATCCTGACTATGCTGTTTTTCATTGCATTTTAAACTTTAAATTTTCATATGATGAAAATGTGGGACAAATAGCAACATCTCAGCCTGAACACTTTTATCACATGGAATTGATTGCTCACAGTATCACCAGCAACTAGGGCAACAGAAGGTAATACATTTTAACAGTTTCAAATTTAATAAAATAAGGTTGATTAATTCCTTGGTATATTTACAATAGGATTCTCCTATCTAGGCATCTATTCTGAACTGAATTTAATTTAAAAATGAAAAAGGATTGGTCTGTTTGGTAGATGCATATATATATATATATATATATATATATAGAGAGAGAGAGAGAGAGAGAGAGCATATATATATATATATATATATTTCATTTTAAGGGAAAGACTAAACTTGATGTGTACTTTTCAAATATGAGCATGTAGAGCTTAATTTAATAGATGTTAATGATTGCCAAATAATGATTATTTTAGATTTGGACATGAACATTTGCCTTAGATGCACATCTGAAGGCAAAACTAAATGATGAACAATTATTGCAAGGGAAGTTACCTTTGAAATTCTACCCTCCTTCTTGTTATCAGCACATGAGAATGAGTTTGAACTCTAAAAATTAATGAGGGGAAAGACAGTCTTTCCCCTCACAGGGCAGCACACAGGGGCTTCTGAATACTCCTTCATCCCCTGTCTCCCTTCCTTACTTGTCTTCACTTTCTCTGCTGCATGAGAGTTAATACTGCTACTAATTTCAGAAATAAAGGCCCACTCATTCTCAGATGTGAAAGGCCTAGGGTAGTATCAGTTCTCAAATAGTATGTAATAGAGTGATTTCTGATGTCTAACTTCCCACTATGACAAATCACACACACACACACACACACACACACACACACACACACACAATTCAAAGCGCTGGAGAAGGAAACTGGTAAATAACAGATGATGGCAACATAAACACGTACCTAGATCTTTTGAATTTGTTTTCTGATGGGATCCTGTTGAGAGCTAGCAAAATACTCCAATAGGACCCTTAGAACGTTTCAGGATTTGCTATAGGGTGAAGCAAGGAGTCATTTATTTCTTTGTACTTTTACATTTCTCTTTCTGACTTTTGACCATGCTTCTGTCTGACAGTAATTACCTACTGTCTTTTCCTTTCCTTCTCTGGTTTTACTCTTCATTCCTTCTCTACCCGCTAAGAAAGCAAAAATTTAGGGCCGAGAGGTCCTAAAATATTAGTGTAAATATTAGTGTAGTGCCTAGTGCTCACACACTAGTTTTGGTTTGTACTCTCAAAGATTTTGGGCAGCAGTAGAAGAGGGCAAAAGGTCAGGTCAAGGGTGTAACACTAGGAAGTGAGGTACTACTGGGGATCTAGGCCCACAAATAAAACTTCAATAGGGAGAGAGGGCAGGAAATAAAGATTCTAGGTCATAATAAGCATTTGGTGGCATGAGAATGCAAATAACCAGGGGGCTGGACACAAGAGAATTTAAACAAGAAACTGCAGACACCATGACCGATGACAAAACATTAAAAATAGGGATATTCTGGCTGAGCCAGTTATCTTCTCCCATACTTCCTGTTGGAGTATAAACTCCAAACAGCAGATGCTGTGCCTCTTTGGTTCAACATTACAGGTCTAGCACTCGGCATTGGACCTAGCAACTACTGATTGAATGAATAAATGAATTCTGAAACTGAAGCTCATTCTACGTATTGCAGCACAGGATTGCAGGGTGACTGGAATACAACTGTCCTGGGAACTACACCTGCCCATCACACTTGACTCAAATCCAGGTTCTTGGCCTTCTGAAAATAAAAATTCAATCGCCAGTTTCTCAAGTTGTGTCCATTTTACATCCTCCCTGCTTTCTTGACTATTCGAGCTGTCTGTATCAAAACGTAATCTCTGTATGAGTTTCCACAAAATGTCACTGGTTTTAAGCAGCTTGTGTCTAACAACGTGTTTAGGCAGCTGAACAGCAAAAACATCGTGAGAAATCACAGGGCAGCACACAGGGGCTTCTGAATACTCCTTCATCCCCTGTCTCCCTTCCTTACTTGTCTTCACTTTCTCTGCTGAATGAGAGCTAATACTGCTACTAATTTCAGAAATAAAGGCCCACTCATTCTCAGATGTGAAAGGCCTAGCCTCCCTGAGAAGATTAGATTATCTCAACAAAGTCTGGGGCTTCCTTCTCTGAAACTAATTTTCACTATGTTGTTATTATCATATATTAGTAGTAATTTCTGTTGCTATAATGATAGTAACTACCTCCATTTAAATGTTAAGCTCTTTATATTGCAACTTTTAAATCTTTTTTTAACCCCATGTGGTAGACAGTATTTTTTTCCCTTTGTGCATGTGAAGAAACTGAGACTTCAAGAGGTCAAGTAATTTTTTCTGAGGAAAAGCAAGCTATTACTGGCTTAACTAGTACTAAAACCTACATATTTTTCAACTTAAAAGTTAGTATACATAACATGTATACTAAATGTCTCTTCAGGAATCCATATCCCTTAGTATCATAATTGTTATTCTCTGGAAAATAATTTTTTTTTTACCAAAGATCTTCTAAATGAATATGGCTTTTTAGGTATAAAGACAAGGAATTACAAACACCGGCAGCAGATGTACTCGACTGGCCTATCGATTGTTTTTAATTGAAAAAAAAAAAAAGAGAGTAAGAAAATAAAACGGAGAATTTGAATGCTTGTATGATCTCTAGTTCACTCCTCCCCCCTGCCTTTTTCCACCTAGATTGTCCCACTCGTTTTGTTACCTGTTTGACCTCTGAAGTCATTTCTTTCATTATTTTTTCAGTTTATTTTTAGATGAAGTGTTCTTTTTCTTACATAATTGTTCATTTTGGGGACAGTATTTGATTTCTCCCCTCAGGTGTAGTCTCCCTCGTAATTATCCATCACCATAGTACCCATGAACCATCACCAGGGTCCCTGTGTTCTTCCCTCTCCTGTTGTTTATCCCCCCCCCCCCCCCATTTCTTCATAGATATGCCTCAGATCTATGGTCCCCTTGCAAGTTTTGTCTTTTTTATGACTCTTTGGTTTCTCTACGTATAAGTGAAACCACCCAGTATTTATCTTTCTCCTTCTGACTTATTTCAGTTATAAGTATAATCTCTTCCAGCTCCATCTGTGTTGTCGCAAATGACATGCACTT
Source organism: Scalopus aquaticus (assembly GCA_004024925.1). NCBI lineage: Eukaryota > Metazoa > Chordata > Mammalia > Eulipotyphla > Talpidae > Scalopus > Scalopus aquaticus. The sequence goes on along the minus strand of PVIJ01009555.1, from coordinate 39,929 downwards.
ATCTTTTTTGATCACTTAGTAGTATTCCATTGTGTATATATACCACATCTTTTTGTTTCATTCATCTGTTTTGAGGCATTTGGGTTGGTTCTATATCTTAGTTATTGTAAATAGTGCTGCAATAAACATAACTCCTTTCAAATTAGTGTTTTTGTGTCCTTTGGGTAGATTCCTACAAATGGAATTACTGGGTTATATGATAGAGCCATATCTAGTGTTTTTGAGGAACCTCCACACAGCTTTCCATAGAGGCTGGACTAGTCTACATTTCTACCAGCAGTGTAAAAGGTGTCCTTTTTCACCACTTCCTTCCCAGTACTTCTCGTTTCTGGTTGTTATTGTTGTTTTTAATATGGACCATTCTCACTGTGATTTTGATTTGCATTTACCTGATAATAAGTGATGTTGAGCATTTTTTTCATATTAACATGGCATATTCTTGCTGTCCATTTGGATTTGATAATTATAATTGTAACTCTTCTCAAGCAACTCAGTTGGGCCTAGGGTTCACTGTAACTTATAACTCTACTATAAAATGAATATGAATTACTGCCCTCTAAAATTACTGACTGGCCTCAAGTTATCTAGTTAGTGAATGCACTTACTACCCAACTTCTACATCTAACATGGTCTTCCATACTTGTATTTACATTTAAAATTGTATCTGGGAACTATGTGCTACAAAGTCATTCATATGCTGTAGAATTAATGAAGATCATATGATTTATACTCTAAGGATCATTTTTTTTCTGTTTATAGAATGGACAGGTGGTTCTCATGATGCCTACCTATTAAATTTTTCAGGACTATCTGGCCCTCTCTTTATGCCTACATTGAAAGACGCACTGAATTCTTCATAAATCACTATGTAAATGGTTAGTCATTCTATAAGCAACAACTTTTTGTTGTTATTTGCAGAGGTAAGGAAACCCTGTGTGACATGGAATATCACTGAAAAATATTCCTACTGCCTTTCTGTAGAAGTGATTAGTCAAATACACAGTACTGTGTTTTGTTTAAAGTGATGTGACAAGAAATGAATCTTATCCTTGAGTTCTAGGCCTGTTTAATCAAAATGAAAATAATATCCCCCATTTTACAAGTGTGAAAACTAAGGAGATTTTGCTAGGCTCCTCAAGATACCATCTTCATTATTGGATACCTACTAGTCATAGGTATGCCACAACAAAATGGGTCAATTTATAAAGTAGTGAGCTCCCTGCCATCAAAGATACTTAATCATAGGGTGGGCATAGAAGGTGAATTGTACTCACTAGTATTTAAGGCTCTTTCCAGCTCTTAAATTATGTTCTATATAAAGCCAATAATTTCAAGCAATATTTTAGGTTGCTTATTCCTCCCACATATTAGTCAGATGATTGGTTGAGCTCTATGGCTTTTTTGGTTATGGAAACCTTTGCATGGCAGAAAGCAGAACTCAGGCTTTCTGATTAATAAATGAGACACCTGCCCATTAAATGCTATTTACCTATACATAAATAATAGAAAATGTCACTGTGGCTAACTATACCTAGTAAGTGATTGAACATATCTATGAAATTATAGACACATAATTAAAGCGAATGCAGTTCCTAACTGGACAGTTCATAGTCAAATAATTTGGTTGTTTCTCATTTTTCTTTGTTTTATAACACACTTGATGTGCTTAAAATTTTAATTGGATTCTGATGTAACATTAGCAGGTTAAAAAAATTGCAATAGGGAAAATTAACATATAAACAGATTTTATTAGTAGAAACATAGAAAATCCAGCCAGTGGTTTGGTTAAGCTAGGAATATCAGAGATTGATGGTTGTAAAGTATCAGAAAAAGTTTACAGAGATAGGAACTGTCAAAGTGAAGGGAGAAGAAAGATCTTCAGACTCAGTACTTGATGTGGTTGTTAAAGGCAGGAACAGTCCTGCTGGAGAACTTCCAACAATTGATGTTTTTTCAATCCCAGATCAGGTTATACACCTTAACTTAACCTAACTCCAACATTGTGGGTTAAATTCTGACATCCTTTTCTTAAGATAGCAGGATGTGCTGAGTTTCCTGTACTGCTATGGGTGATTTGTATATTGTGGGAATGAATTCTTCTTACTTCTTGACCAATCCTGCCTTAAATAATGAATAAATTAAAACTCAGGAGATTACTTACTACCTGGACAGAATAAATGAGTGTAGATTTAAGACAGTTTTGCCGACCAAAGCAAGAAGATGATATATCCATGAGGAATGTCTACAGAAAGAAAATTTGTCAATATTTGCATATCAAATTTCCAGTAAAAACAAGTTTCCTTGAAAACCGGTTAATTGAGGTCTTGAATTGAATTCGGACTTTTAGTACCATCCTGTGTTTTAAGCAATGAATATCTTTACTTGTGTATTTTTAAAAACTGAAAGTAACTGAGCATATGTTGTATCCCACTCAACACACTATAGAATTACGTATGTGCTATTACAATAGATAAAATACTATTCTCACAAAAACTAGTAGGAATAATCCTTTACCTCACACTAGTGGCCATTTTAATCAGGTTTCTGAGTTACATTTTGTTTATTGTTCCTCAGCAAATCTTCCCCATGCTTCCCCCTTTACTGATGCCTTTTCAAAACCTACTCATTCTTTAATGTCTGGTTTTGTTTCTGTCTCTTCCTCGAAAGTTTCTGTGATCTCTTCAGTTCAGAATATCTCTTTCCTCCTTTTATCAGGAAGTCCTTGTTATCTGTAGTACTCGGACACTTATCACACACTGCCCAGGCCCTGATGAGCGGTGCTGGTGCATATTGCTATCTGGCTTTTCATGTGAGCACAATCTGCTTCCCAAATTGATTTTGAATTTTTTTTTTTTTTTTGTAGAGCAGGCACTATGATTTTGTGTTATGCAACACACAGTGGAAATTCAACTAAACTTCTGATTGTTCTGCACCTAAGAAAAGGACTCATACATATGTAGAAGGATTAAGGCTTGTGTATGCCTATGGGTGAGGAATAATACTGAGCTTTGTTGATATTTACAAGTTTGCGTAGAGGAAAAAGAGGGTACACTCTCATATGATGTTTCATATTTGGGACCCAAAGCCTGCTTTCCTGACGTGCAGTGTGAGCAGTGACTCCCCGCCTCCACCCCACCTTCAGCAAAAACTAGTTTTCAATCTTTCTCTGTCCTTCTCGCTTCTATTTACAGACCAGCTATTGGCTGTCCAATGAATGAACTGTATTTTGGTATCCTGTGGCAACAATTAGAAGTCTTTTCTGCATAAGGATAAAGTGACCTCCTTGGGGGGTATGTTGTGTTATGTCCTTTCTGTGACCTAGCTTCCCTGGGGCCTGAACTAAGGTCAGTATAGTTTTAAAGGCACTCTTAGAGTGATGTCTTGTTTGGATTAAAATAATAGGGTCGGACAAAACCAAACCGATAATAAACCCTTGACCTCTGATTGCAAAACTGAGACATCCAGATGGGGAGGGTGGTGGTGTGGGAGAGAGGAAGGGAGGGGACCCTACGGGACATGGTGAAGGATTATTGGGGCTCCACTGTTGGTGAACAGGGTGTGAAGACATGCATTTGTAGAGGTATGAATCTACAACCCTCAAAGCAGGTACACTATAAACCAACTTTACTCAATAAAAATAATAGAAGCCCACCCCAAATAATAGCCACTAAGCCAAAAGGAGGAATTAGTTATAAAGATATGAGACTATTTCACAGAACCTAACTGTGCAAAGCAGTTGGTTCCCAGATTCCATGTGGAAATATGCTTCTTACCTTTGCTTAATTCTGGAGGTCTGCTTTATTCCATTCTCTTGTTGGAGAGTAGCTTATGCTTCCTCTAATCATATGATGATGAATGGGGACCAATAGCTTCTGACTTTGAAATCCTAAAGTCCAAATATACAAAAAGTCACTGCCATGGCCTGATACCTGAAAAAGGATTTTAATTGCTATCTTAGGCCATGGATCCACCTCTAGAAAAATAAAATGTGGTCAGATATTGACTGATAGTTACTTTATTGTATTTCTGGGGTAATCATTTGGATGGATGGTGGCAGGAAGGGGCAGTTGCCTGGACCAGATATGCTAGACATGAAAGAATAAAGGTTTGCTACACTGTATATGTGGATAAAAATGAGGTTTAAAAGTGAGTCTCATGGCAGTGAGGTGACATAGGAGAGAAAAGTACTATTGCTATACAATTTATACAGGAGGGGATTAATGTGCTTTTAGAAACTAAGTGACTAGCACAAGATTCACAGATAAAGTGTCCATTGTCTTTATGCTCTACAAAATGCCCTACCCATCAAAATGCTCCTGAATTCCTACCACCTTCTTGAAGTTGATGAATAGAAAAGCAACGCTATCTTACTTTGGATTCTTCAGAAAAAAGATGATGAAGTCTAGGGAAGTGTAATTTCAGGGAGGTAAGAATGAGGGGAAAAGGAGATCAGGCAGAAAAGTGAATATAAGGGCTTGAGCTACTAGCTCACAGCAACTCTGAAATAAGTTGATTGCTTTGTATCACAGGATGTTTTTAGAGAGCCGATTTGAAATTACTAGGGATGGGGAAGGGTAAGGAATAAAAATGTATCCATTAGCTTCCATTGCCATTATCCATGGTCCATTATCTCACCAATACTTCCTGTTGTGCAGACGAAGGACACAACAGCACCTGCTGGACAGAGAGAAGTGCTAGGGTAGGAAATAAGATACTATCAGATCAGACATGGCAGTGCTATCATGTAAGGGACCATGAATAGGCATGAAGGGGGTTTCTTGGCCCAGATGGCCAGGCTCCATCATGACATGACCTCCTGCTATAAAGGTAACAAGAGACTAACAAATGTCCTCTCTGTGGCCTACAAGAAAGGAGTTGGTGCTAAAGCATTGGAGGGTCATCAGTAACACTGAGCAGCTGGTTTCATAGGCCCAAGAGAGGATGGTGACACCTATTCACTGATGAAGACTAATTTCAAGGACACCCCCCTTCACTAACCTACCATGAATCAATCCTTCCTTTGAGCCACACTATTCTCACATGTGAATATAATAAAGTTTTAATATAGTCATTTATTAAGAATTTTCCTCTCTGAGAGAAGATTTTTGTGAGACTGAAATAATTTTGGTTCATTTGTTCAGTAGTTTATTGGGTTTCTACTATACGCTGGGCACTATCTCAAGTAATAGAAATAGAAGAATAGAGACATAGATCTCTACCTTTTGAAATTTATGTTTTAATGTGTGTGGAGAGAAGGATGGGGTCAATACAGAAGTATGTAAAAAATATACAGATGGTCCTCAACTTGGGATGGGTTAACTTACAATTTTTCATCTTTGTGGTGGTGAAAAAATGATCTTGATTAAGCAGGAACCATATGTTGAAATTTGAATTAGGGCATTCTGTTTATGAATGTGGATAGAAAAGTGAAGAGGATGTAAGAATGACTCCTAGATCTTTTTGACTTTAAGGGATTAGAAAGATAGTTGTAATTTTTTTTTTGACTTGGCATTTCCCTGATTATGAGGGATGTTGAACATTTTTTTCATATACTTGTTGGCCATTTGCATTTCCTTTTTGGAGAAGTGTCTTTTAAGTTCTTCTGCCCATTTTTTTTTTTTTTTTGATAAATCAGAGACATTCTGCAAGGGGAGAGGACGGAAAGGGATCAAAATGAGGTTGTGAAGAGCACAAGGGACTATAGTGATGGTGCACATGTGAATTGGTAGTGAAAATTCTAGGGGGACTACACCTGGAAAAAGAAAGAAAACGTACAAAAGTGAACAATGATCTAAAATATATATAAATTTAAAAAAATTTAAAAAAACATGCAACTCTTACCAAGTTTTTCACCAGGAACTATTTAATTACATGCATTCTATGTTTGTCCAGAGCTAAATAAGCCTAAGTGATAATTACATGAAAAGCTCCAAAGGAATTCTACTCAAGGATATCTAATTTATCAAGATCATATAATTAACATATGTATATTTGCATATTTATATTCTTACAAAACCATGAAACTGTAAAGAGTTTCAGTGATATTAGTTAACTGTTTCTTGGTGTTTTTTCTCTTTTTGTCTAACAATATTAAACTTAAAAAAAAAAAAAAGAAAGACAGTTGTAGCCAGAAAGGAAACTCAGCAGGAAGAAAACCAGAAGAATGTGGTTTCTTGAAGCCAAGACAAGAAAGCCTTTCAAGAGACCAATATGGCCAAGTGCTACTGATGAAGGTGTTGAGAACTGACCTTTGAGTTTAGCAGCGTGGAGCTAATTGATAATCTGGAATAGTTCAGGGCAGCAAAGGATGGGGCAAAAGCCCAAATAGAAGCCCAAAAGAGAATAGAGAGGTGAGAAATTGGAAGCAATGAATATAGGCAATTTTTTTACAATTTTGCTTTAAAGGAAGGAGTGAAAAGAGGGCAGTAGCTGGAGGGGGAGGGGCGAGTAAAGAAATGTATGTGTTAAGGGGCTGTTTATGTACCTCTTAGAAATGTCCAACAGAACCTACTGGCAGAACCAGGCAGAAAATGAACGACTGTGAGAAAAATGACAAAATATCCCCCGCAATCAGGTCTGCACGGAACACTGAACTGATGCACACATGCCACCCCTAGAAATGCAGAAATATATTGTGGGAGTGATGGTACCGGGGTTTCAGGTTCAAAAAGTAGAAATAATGAGCCTGTTAAGTAGCTGAGTGGAGGTTCTTGACTGATCTTGGAAGTCCAAATGCTGTCTGGTGGCATTTTTTGAGGTTTGTTTAGAAGGGGCTGTTTTACAGACTGCTGCAGTTGCTAGCATCATCATTACAATCATTATCAATAGTAGTTCAGTGCCCAATTTCTCCTCTCACCTCATAAATCAAAATAGATGGCCTTGTTTCTTGGGGGAGCTGGATGTGGTCATCAACAGTAGCACATGAGACAAAACCTTGAAGTCAGAGAGATTGGGGAAGGAACAGCGTAAGGTAGAGGCAGATGGATATAGCCAAAGCATTCTGATTTTCACCCTGCCTCTCACAGCGCTAAACGGATGACTTTTTCTTTCCTACTTCTTCCTGCTTTGCTCTTTGCGCCCCCTACTTTTCTCAGTTCTTTCTGTTTAGGGGTAGTTCTGAAGATGTGCTCTGGCCTCTACCTGCCTCCCCATCGCCTGCAGGCGCACTGAAAGCGGACTGAGAGCCTAGAAACTCTACTGGGGCAGGAGCCAGCGTTCTGAGCATGTGCGAGGACGCCGGAGGGCTGGGGCGGATTTGGGACCCGGGTTCTAGGACTCAGCTCCAAGCGCAGAGCAAGAGCCAGAGGTGCGCGCTGGTCCACCAGCACTCTCCCGCGCGGTGTTCTTGCGCCCAGGGCGCAGCGGCTGCGCCCGGCCCTCCGGGCGTGGGCGAGCTGGCCGCGTGTGCCTAGCTGCTTGACACGAGGACGAGCCAATCAGAGCGAGAGGCCCGGGCTGCCATGTGACAGGCGAGGCGGCCCCTTTCCCCAACGCGGCCAGAGGGAGGAGAGAACCGGGGCTCGCCGCGAGCCTTCGAGAGCAGCGGCCGCGGAGGAGGCGGCGGCTGCACAGGCTCGGTCCAGCGCGCATCCCCAGGCGCCCTGAGAGGCGGAGAGTTCGGAGGGCAAAGGGAGCAGCAGGACAGGAGTGGATAAAGCAAGATGGCAGGGATCTTAGCCTGGTTTTGGAACGAGAGGTTTTGGCTCCCGCACAATGTCACCTGGGCGGACCTGAAGAACACGGATGAAGCCACCTTCCCGCAGGCTGAGGACCTCTATCTCGCCTTCCCTCTGGCCTTCTGCCTCTTCATGGTGCGGCTCATCTTCGAGAGGTAAGAAGGGCTGAGCACCCCTCCCCTCCCCCTACACACACACGCACACACACACGCGCGCACACACAGTCGCGCGCACACGCACACTCTAGTGCTAGTGGCGCACGCACCCGCGCCCCTAGCGCTCGCGTTCACGCCTCCCAACCTTTGTGTTCGGGAAGGGGTTGCCGACCTCTCTACCCGGTCGCCTTTCCGGGAGCCAGAGAGGGTCGGGCTTGCCTGCGGATATCCTCCCGGGTGCCCGGGAAGGGCCGCGGAGCATTGGGGTCGCCCCGCACTCCTCCTGGGCCGGGTCTCTCCGCGCGGCGAGGGCCGGCGAACAAAGGTGAGCGGCGGCCGGCCGCGGGACGCGCCGCACTCTCCGGGCACTCGCCCTTCTCCACGCTGCGGGCACGCCCCGCTGCCAGGCAGGGCTTCCCCGCCAAGGCTCGCCTCCACCCACCTGACAGCCAGGAACGTTCCGGACGCGGGGCCGAGAGGGCGAAGGAACCGCGCACACTTCAGTCCTTTCACTTGGACACACGGATTGTTGGGACTGTGTTTCAGAAGAATTTGCCAGGGACACCTTGGCTTCTGGCTGCTATTTGGTTTCCAACAGTGATACTGAGTGTTAGGCCCACTGTCCTGGGAAATAGGTGGCAATAGTTGGTAGGTTCCCAGCACTCCAGGTTATCTTAGCGGTTTCTTTAAAAGAGAATGTGACAGGACGGGCGCGCAGACAGCAAAATGGTGGTTTTAAATCGATGGATGCACCTATGAATAATCATTTTGTTTTGGTAACGGAACGTACTTCATGTTTTAAAAATCATTGTAATATTGTTGTTTATCATTCCCTGGTTGAGTAGTAACATTGGGTCATGAGCAAACTTGGGTTTCTCTCATTGAAATAGTCTTAGTCACTAAACTCGATTGCGCCTGCCTAGGTGCTGAGGAAAGAAAACCAGGACAGCTGCACACACTTCTGTTTTTCTCGACTGGAACTCTTTCCTTCATCTCATTCTCCCCCCCCCACCCCCCCATCAGAAGAGACAGATTTCTTAAACCACAAAGTAGAGTTTAGGCTCCATTTCTCATTACCACGCCACCTCTCTTCCCCTGCCCCCAATTCACCTTGGTTGTTTCTTGAGCTTTTGATCTGTTACATTGTTTGCTGTTTCTATTTATTTAAAACCACTATTGAGGATGGCAGAATTTGTCTTTGGTGTCCTTTGTTGCTGGAAATGGCAACAGACAAAGCTTCATGGGAACAAGAAGTATCTTTTGTTTAAGGAAGGTGTGTTTTTCAAAGGGCAGTGTTGTCGCTTGAGAACTAAGTCAGCTGTTCTCATGCAGATACTAAAGTGCACAAAGGAGCAGGCTTCAAGCCCTATTTTAAAATGATTGGAATCCAGCACGGATGCGTCATTGATCCTCTCCAGTGCTGAGACTTACTGTGAAAAGTGGGTGTGTTTGTAGATTTAGAGTTGCTTCTAGAGCAAATGTTTACTTGCAGAAAAAATAGGGCCTCATATCTAGTATTGCCATCTCTCCAAAGCCAGCCTCTCAGGAACAGCAGTTTTCTCTATGTTGACACATAGTAGGGGGTCCCCCCTCACAGTTGTAGAATGATACTGCTCTGTTCTTGCCCTTATGTCTGGCTGTGCTCATGGTTAGGTTAGTTAGCTATGCATTTGAAACAAATGTGCAGTCCTGTGTTTTGGAAAACAAAAGTGTGTCAGCTGATGACCTGTATGTAGAAAACTGCATTTTCCTGGCACACTTCTTTCTCTGTGCTGATTCCAAAGCTATTAGGTTGAAAAAAAATTACTAGAGAATGGAGATAGCTTTGTATTTAGACTCTCTGCCTTAAAAAAATAGCAAGCGGTGTAATAGTAGAAAATTGGAAGTTCGGTTTTGCTTTTCCCAATTTTTTTCTTCTTTTGCATCATCTCATAACTTCACTACCATTTACACAAAGGGGTTAGTGACTTTCAATTATCAGTCACAGCAGATGTCCTTCTAATGATGTAGAGAGTTGATCAATTTCTTTCAGGCTGTTGACCCAAGTAGACCTCATTCAGTGGGCAGTATAAAATTTGAAAGTTTATGATTTGTGTTTGCAATAATAATTCAGTATTACCCATATACTACAGGATACTACTGATTTTTGGAGGGGAATCTACTTTGCTTCTTCCTCTGGTAATGAAAAGTCTTTAATCATTCAGACTATCTTGATTCTCTGAAAATCCAAGGGCACAGATGCATCCAGAATTACAAGTTCTACATGTTTCTCCTCTTCTCTTCTAAATGACACATTCTGGCATCCAACCTGTGGCCTTCATCTTGGTAACATCAATCCAAGGGCCTGAATCATGACTGAACCAGTTGATAATGTTATCGTGGCAGGACTCACTATTACCCTTCTAACATGTGCATAAATATTTTTCTTGTGTAGTGTTCTATAATGTATTACATGAATTAGAGAAATATGTTCTGTATCCCTTTGTAAAATGAAATGCTTTTGTCATAGGAATAATGCCTGTAGAATTCTATTCCTTTTCTGCCTTTATTGTCATTTATTTCAAAACTGAGAACATACCTGTGAAATACCTGACTATTCAAGATCTTCATTTCATTGAAATGGGGTCTGTTATGGCCTAATTGTGGCTAAAATTGTGAATCGAATACTGTCTCTCTCTCTTTCTCTCCCTAAGGAGAATGCTCTTGCTCTCTCTATTTCTCTCTATAAAGAGAAACACCAAAGAATTGACGGAATTGGGCTTTGTTCTTTCTTTTTGTTCTATTTTTTTAACCTCCCTCTGTTGTGGTATTAACAGCGGAGACACTGGTGGCCAGCACAGTGCCACATGTAGTAGCCTGACTCATTTAGTATTGTATGAACAGCAATGTGGATGCCCAGCATGGTTGGTTAAAAGTGGAGCAACTTAAATGCAGTAACTTTTGGCAGTTACTGTGAATAGCCAAAGGCTAGTGTTTTTAGCATACCCTTTTTTTTCTACATCTAACTCTGTTTAAGGACACAAAGGACTGCTGTAGATATTACTTGATTAACAGCACAAAATATCTGTTGTTTTAAAAAAATTGGATGGTTTTTTCTTGAGTGAAAATTGCAATGTATGTCATTATATTATGTTGTTGGCTTGATGACAAGGAAAAATATTATTTAATAATGTAGCATTATCATCTACTTGAAGAATTCTCTTGATTTAATACTTATTTGGGCTCGGTAACTCATTCTCTGGGATTATTACAAATGCTTCTTACAAATTCACTTTTTCAAAACTGTGTTACTATGGTAGCCATAAATGTGGGATTAAAGTTCTACTGAATTTCTGTTTGGGAATAAGGTTCTTTAAGTTATTGTTATAAAGGGAGTTCTAGTGCATTTTCTTTCTTGTGGGCTTAGGAGAGAGATGCGAAGAGTGTTGACTGAGAATCAGTGTTCAAGTTCTAGCCAAAATTACCTCAAACTGGGGCAGCCACCTCATTTCTCTCTGCTTTATTTCTCCTTTACACAGTGAAACAGATGGACTTCGTAGTCTAATCTTACCTTGTCTTTACTAATTAAAATCTCATGAAACTTTGAATAGACTAAATGTTGTTTTTTGCATTTGGAAATTAGCCATCACAAAATAAAGACACCCCCCCACCCCCGTACTAAAATTCCAGCCAATTTTTGTTTCTTCTGTTTTTCATTTATGACTTGAGTCAAAAGAATACTTTGGACTATTATCACTTATGCTCCAAAAGCCACAGTATTTCAGAATATCTGAAAGTGAAGATTCTATAGAGAAATTGCTTTCTTTCCTCTGAACTTTTGTAGGTGGACTGCCAGAGTAGACCTGGTACCTCTTAGGAGGATGTATGAGAAATGAGAAGCCCTTTCCTGTCAGCTTGGCTCTTCTCCACGCTATATGAGAATAGTCCAGGAGACTGACAATGGTCTTGCCTGACTCATTCAGCCAGATGACCTGTTGCCCCTAAACCTTGAAGGTACTGTAGTGTGTCAGGTGTGTCAGAGGGAATGTCAGATGACTCTGGTGAGGCACTCCAGGATGAGAGAGGGAGGGGGAAAGAGAGAAAGAGAATGTAATGAGTGAATATGTATTCTTGAGGGTTAGAGGGATGCAGAGAAGAGTGAGTGACTTCCAGGGATAAGTGGGGTATCAGGTGAGATTGGGTTGCTAGGAGAGATTCATTACTAAAAGATGATCCTATAATGTACCTTATAACAATAAGACTAATACCATTAAATATAATTTAAAGATGTGTTCAAAGGAAAATTTTTGTCCCCTCAAAGTTCATAAGATGCAGCTCTAAGCCCCCAAAGTGTGGCTATTTGGAGGTGCAGCCTCTGGAAGGTGAATTGGTAATGAGGTTACAGCCTTTATGACGTGATTAGTACCCTCATGTGAAAGCCCCCTGTGAGCTCCCCCCACCACTGGAGGACCCCAGTGAATAGACCTCTGGGAAGAGTGTGCCATCACCAGGTACCAGTTCTCTTGGAATCTTGATTTATATTGGATTTCCCAGTCTCCTGCGTAGTGAGAAATAAATTCCTGTTGTTTACGAATCACCCCATCTATGGCATTTTCTTGTAGATCCTGAAGGGACTAAGAAGGGTTTTTGAGAACAACTTTCGTACACAGTTTTTCTAAGACAGTGAGTACTAGATTTTTAACGCTATAAAAAATATACCTGTGACATGTGTAACTTGATGGTGGGATTTGGATGAAAGTGATGGATATCTGCTTTGCCATAGAGGCAAGAACTAGGCTCAGACAAAAATAGAGCAAAAATGCTCTGGTTTCTGATTGGGAAAGACAAATTGGATTACAATGGATGTTTTGTTGGGAAACAACCTAAAATCAAAGAGATGGTATTCTTTGTAGAACATTAGTACAGTGTTCTCAAAAAATAAAAGGTTTGCATTTCCAAGGCTCCAGTAATTTAGCTATTTTAATAGGTTGATTTATGGATAAAAGGCATAATGTTACCCGTAGTGGACAGTACTCTTAATGTGCAGTGCCTTAGAGTGGTGGGGAAGGCAGGTGAGATTACTTCAGTAGGTCCCAAATGGCTTATGTCATCAAGGGTTAATGAAATTCACACCCTGTGTTCAGTTATGACTTTTGTGTTGAAGGTATCTGAATTGTCTGTAGACAGGGTTAGAGTACGTTCTCTTGGATTCCAGCTGGCAAGGTATTTCAGAAGTAGTTTCTCTTCTGTGATTAAGAAGGACAAGTGGCAGTAGAAGGAAAATAAACTTTCAGGTGGATTTCTTCCATCAGCAAACTTAGTCCCATAACTGCCTTCAGCTCCTGTTTTAGTCACCTAGTAACATTTGTTGGTTACACTAGAATCTCAGTCCATGCTGTATATTTAAAATTTTTAATGTTTATTACAAACACTGACATCTCTTTTTTCATCATCAGGCAAAACTAGATTTTCTAAAGCCATTATTAATATATTTCTATCAAAATCATGACTCAAAATTTTATTGTTCCCTCCCCATCTTCATTTGATCAAATCATATCTTAAAATGATCAGTTTCTTAAAATAAGTCAGGATACTAGGGTTCCTAATATTGTTAGCTAGTAATTAGTTGTGTCACTTAATACTTTGTTGCACCCATTTTGTCCTTTCTTTTTATTTGAAAAAATGAGAAGTAAATAAGATTGCCTCTTTCAGCTAAAAGATCTTTCTATATTTGTGTTCCACTGAAAAATCTTTATTCATAAGATTTTATGCTTTGGTTCTCCCCACCCCCAACCCCTTTCAGAATGATTTTACAAGCCCTTTTGTTGTTGTTCTTTCCTATTCTGAAAGTAATAGTAACAACTAATACTTATTTCCTAATGTGAGTTTATTACTTTACATCGTTCACTTTTAATCTTTTCTTACGTCCTAGGAGACAGATACTAATTTTCCCTCAGTTTTACAGAGGTAAAATTTGGAACCAGATTTCTTGATCCCCTGGTAATTTTCATCTCTTATTTTAGAGCAGATATCATGACATCATACTGTGTGTATGTATATGGGTATATATATTGTGTGCAGCCTTTTGCTATTTAATGATGTAATAGGAACATTTTCCATTTCATTAAACTTACTCAAAGACATTTTTAAGAACTCTGCATTATTCTACACTATGGATATACTACAATACACTTAACTAGTCCCCATATTGTTGTTGGACATTTAGGCTATTCCAGTTAGTGTCTAGAAAGCTTTTAATTCCTGATGACTTCCTAAAGAACGTTACTGAGGAATGGCATTTCTAAACCCTGAAGTGTACTTGATAGACTCAGTTTGCCAAATTGGTGTCCAGAAGGACTGTAGCCACTTGCACATCCTTGTCAACATGCTGGTTATCATCATATGAGTACATTTTACTTTGAAAATTGAATAGATATTACTGTTGTGTTTTTATATTATTCACAATGAATTTACTTCAAATATTTAAATTTCTTAAGTTTTAAAAATTTTTTCTGTAAAAGAACTAGGGTGTGGGCTAGAGATGCAGGGAGTAAGAGGATTCACCAGACACAGAGTGGGGAGCAGAACAGGAGGATCTACTGAAGTACACTGCTGAGGGGAGCAGCGGGAGAGACAGGAGAGGTCTGCTGTGCCCTGTGGGTTAGCTCTCTGGTCAGAGATTGAACTCAGGCCATAGAGGTGATACTTAACCCCTAGGCCACCAGGGAGGCCCCTAATTCAAATATTTATTGATCACTCATATTTCATTTTCTGTGAATTCATGTCTATGTTCCTACTGGGAGGAGCCCTCCCACATTTTGCTAGGAGAGTGATGGTGTTTGAATTTTTTTATTTTTTAAGTACAGAATGATTTTGTCCTAACTTGTTTTTGTTTTTCTGGCTATGTATCTATACTTTTATTTCTGTTTCTCTCCTGCTCTCCACAGTCTAGGTCACCATCATTAGGGAGGAGGTTTTCCAGATTTTATATAGTGGGAGGGCGCATTCAGGTGGATGCAGTAGATAATATCCTGAATTTATTATGGAGAATGAGGCAGAGAGAAAGAGCTTGGAGAGAGTTTGAGGGAATACCATTTATATGAAAACTCAGAGATAGAGCCTAAACTTTCATATTGTATTTCTGAAGTTTGGTTAAAAGTGACAGGTAGACTAATCGTTAGGGAAATGAGATAACAATATGAGGCACCATTTCATAACAATAGGATGGCTACTATGAAAGCAAGCAAGGGAGGGAAGGGGGTGACAGTGGCCTAGGGTAAGGACTCTGGGTCCTGAGATGATGGGGTGGTGTGGAGTCATACACTTGAGTGAGCCTTTGTCCCTAAATCATATACAGTGTTGTGAACAAATGCTACCTTGATAAAAAAAAAAAAAAGAAAAGAAAGGAAGAGAGAGAGAGAGAGAGAGAGAGAGAGAGAGAGAAGAAAAAAATAACAAGTGTTGGTGAGGATGTGAGGAAATTGGAGCCCTGTGCACTGATGGTGAGAATATAAAATGGTGCCAGCTGCAGTGGAAAGCAGTATAGAGGTTCCTCAAAAATTTTTAAATAAAATTACCACGTGACTCAGCAATACCACTTCTGGTATATGCCCCAAAGAATTGACAGCAGGGTCTCAGAGATATTTGTACACTTATGTTCCTAACAGCATTATTCACAAGAGCCAAAAGGTGGAAATGCTCAAGTGTCCAGCAGCAGATGAATAGATAAACAAAATGTGGTCTGCACAGGCGATAGACTATTATTCAGCCTTAGTTAAAAAGGAATTCTGACACTTGTTATGACATGGAAAAAACTTGAGGACATTATGCTCAGGTCACAAGGACAAAAAGACAAATATTGTATTATTGCACTTATAATGCTTACATGCATTTATAAATTCAGAGACAGTAGAATGGTGATTTCCAGGGGCTGGGGGAGGAGGAAATGGAGAGCTGTTTCAAGGGTATAGAGCTTCAGTTTTATAAGATGAAAAGAGTTTCAGGGATGGCTGGTAATGTTGGTTGTGCAATATGTGAATGGACTAAATGCCACTGAAATGCACACTTAAAATGTTGACGTTTTATGTTAAGTGTATTTTACCACAACTAAAAATGATTACAAAGAATGAAGAGTCACTGACTAAAGAAAGAAAAACTTACTAGAAACAACTGGTTTCATTTTCTAGGCTTGACAGTTTTTTTATTTAGGAACAAATATCATGGTTCTTGATCTCAGTTCACCAAGCCCTGTTTTTTTAAATCCCCTTGCACTCTAGAGCACCTCTTCTCTCCAGAATTATCTGGTATGGGTAGGTGGGAGGTGAGGGGTGGTGGAAGGAAAGCTGAAGTTTGGAGAGTGATAAGTACTCTGGGCCTTTTTGTCATCACTTCAATCAGACAACTTTCTGTAGTCCCTTTGTTAACTTGGCAGCTTAATAATAAGTTGGCCCATTGAGAGAAGGAGAGCAAAGAGTCTTTAGAAAAGCACACTGCATAGTTTCAGAGGATCCCTGGGATTAAAGTAAAGGTGTCCTAATGAGTTCATAATCCATTTAAAGCAAACCAGGATGATAGAGTAAAATTCTAGTAAGGTCTGTGTGAGATTTTTCTGTGGAAGAAGATATGATCTGACCCTCTTTTTATCTGTCAAATTTTACACCCATTTTGTAAGTACATGATCTAAACCTTTGGGTGTTTGAACATGATTTTACTCAGTGCTGCATACCATGAGGCAGTTGGCTGTAAGCACTGACAGTAGTTTTCCAAGTTGTGCTAGTGTTTGGTTATTGTACAACATATCACTTTACATAATTCATCTGCGGGATCATTTTTGAAAGGACTGTGTGTTTGTGTG
>PVIJ01009555.1:0-23165 GCA_004024925.1 Scalopus aquaticus | reverse complement strand
ATATCATATCTTATCTTAGAAGTTTTCAGGTTTCAAAGTTAGTAATACAGTCCTGAAGCTGTGACTTGGATTCCTTCTATCTTTTCTTCTCTTCCTTCCCTGTCTTCCTCCTTCCCTCCCTTCCTACTTTCCTTTCTCTTTCCCTCCCCCCTTCCCTCCCTCTTTCCCTCCCCCCTTCCCTCCCTCTCCTCCTTTTTCTCACTCTAGTTTCTCTCCATTGCTACTCCCCCATCTTCCCTCCCTTCTCCCTCACTCCTTCCCTTTCTTCTTACTATCATTGGCACAGATCCTTTAAGGGGAAGTCTTAGGAGCTGGGGCGCCTTACAGGATTGAGAGTGGGGTAGAGAATAGAGAAAAGCATCTAAAATCTTGTCCAGAGGGCCTCCTCTGTGGCGCAGCGGTTGAGCGCTGCGCTGTGGAGCTGTCGGCAGTGGCTACATGAGTTCCACGCCCAGCCGGGGAGGATCCCATATGGTGGGGCAGACCTCTCCTGCCTCGCCCTCTGCTCCCCTCAGCAGTGTACTTCTGATCTGCCTGTTCTGCTCCCCACTCTGTCTCTGGTGAACCCTCTCGCCGCCCCACGCCTCTGGCCTGTACCCCAGCTTGTATGTAAAAAAAAAAAAATCTTGTCCAGAGACACAGTTTGGCAAGTATAGCAGTAAAAGCTGCCAGCTAGTCTAAGTAGCTCTGTAGATCTTATCTTAATAGATCACCATTTCAAAGCAGAATAAAGTGACTTGGTGATTTAAGCAGAGTGACAGTTTTGGACACAGCTTGAGTGAAGGAAAATTGAGAACCAAGCAATCAGTCACTTAGGCATTACGGAGATTAAGAGACTATAAGGGCTTTGTGTGTTGGTGGGTGTGTCTTTAAGTGCATGAGTAGACTTGAGTAGACTTGAGGGTGAGAGTGCATTTAAATTGTTACATTTCATACATATGTTGCAATTAATTATTAATGTATTGTAATTGGTCAGAAATGTATAGTCCTCATAGTATATGTACTATACTATAATTTCAGTTATTCTCTAACTGGAATTAAGAGGAAACTGGGTGGGATATCAGAAAGACCATGAAATTTGGGATTAAATCCAAATGCTGTTCTTCATCAGCTTCACAAAAGTGAAGCATACTATCTGAAATTTGGTGACTTCACTTGTAAAATTAGGAATATGCCTAATTTGTGATATTAGAAGACCATCTGTGAAGGTGTTTTTAAATGGGGACTCAATGAAAACTATCCCTTAAGAATATGCATCATGTAAAATAGAATTGATACCATAGTACAGCCTATAGCACCTACATGAGAAAGAATATTTTGTAATGTGATATGGTGTGCTGGCTATGTGGGTGGGGAGGTGAAGGGTGTGAGGGGGCGCAGCTTGTGGAGGCAGTAGGACCTGTTTATGTATTTGATCCTGGAACCAGAGCATTTACTTGTTCTGTGGAAGAGTAAATATTTAGAGTTTTACACAGGCATGGAAGCCTGCCTCAATCTCTTCAGCACTATGTCTATTTAGGGAGGAGAATGCTTTTAAACCTTTTCTCTTCTCAACCATTAATAGTGATGTAGATTGTAGGCCAGAGATTTGCAGAAAACAATAGCTAATGATAGGATTCTAGTAAAGAGATGGCTGTGCATTTGGGGAGAGTCAGGAAGATGGTCTTCCTCTGGGTGGAGTTTTCTCAGGAGGCGCCTTACAGCAGAGTTTGCCTTCAGCAGGCCTCCTAATGTATCTTCCACAGCCCCATCTGGCCCTTTTTTATTGCAGTTTCAAGAAAAACTCGATTGGGTATTCAGCCACTGTTAATGGTAAACTTCAGATTCACCATTTATATTGACTTATAAGACCTGAGCTGATTCTGGCCCAACTACTTACTAGTTACAGCAAATTATTCAACCTCGCCATGATCGGTTTTCCTTTAAAACTCATAGGGTTGTTGAGAATAAATGAGATAATGTACATACTGGATTTAGGATCTCTCCTCTCCAAGAAAAATTCTCTTCCAGTTGTCATTAGCAGAAAACAGCCATAGCAGATTAAAGAACTGGGCCTGTTTGCCTCACACTCTTGTAACACACTTTGCCAAGAGTGTGCATTAATATTTAGACAACACAGAAGTATTTTTTTCATGAGCACCTCCCAGAAAAAGAAAATCCTGGAGAATGACATATTGATTTCTTTCAGAATTTTCATCTTGGCCTTCATCTGGTTATTAAGAAAAAACAAATTCAGTTTAGTTACATTGGGGTGATATTTATGAAGATGTGAAAATTCAAAATTAACTGAAAATAATAAACATGTATTTTTGTCCTTAAGAGAAACAAATGTACACCCTTCAAATTCAAGCTTCCCTCTTGTCCATGTGAGTAACTCGCCTGACAAAGTTAGTGCACAAGTGGCTGGCACCTGCTCGCACTAGAGCCTCTTCAATGGTTCTGCTCAACTGAAATACAATTTGTGAGTAGTTTGCTGTGTAAGTAATTTAAGCAGCTAGTTAAATTTTTTACCCATTGATAGAGAGCATCTCAGGATGATCAAATATGACATTTGTGGTGAGTTGTCGTTAAATAGGAAATAAGGCAAAGGTAGAACCACTGTTGTAAAATGATGAATGACCAAAAATTGCCTCTTTTTAAATTCGGCAATAGATTGAGTCAGAGCCTTTGTACTCACAAAGGAAATTGAAAACTCATTCATTAAACAGTACAGGAGTCTATCATGTGTCAAACACCAAAGAAGGGAATGGTGATGGGAGAAGTCTGCCGGGTGCATGCTGCCAAGGAGTGTGTTACTCTAGGTTTAAAACAACAACATTCAATTGTCTAAAAGTTGGTTTGCTTTTCATTAGCACCATGTGCAGGCAACCATAAACATAGATTTGACAGAGTGAAAAAAATATTCCCTCCTGTCCCTGGGGCAGGAGGCTCCTACCACCAACTCTTGGAGCCCTGGACTCTTGGAACACTACTGCCAGATGCTGTCTTAGGCATAGAGGACCTGAAGCTCACACTGAGAAATACTGGCAGCACTAGTCTCCACCTCCTATCTTATATATCAGGACACTGAAGACTACACAGATGCAGTGACTTGCCTTCCCAGGTCCTGGCGGAACCTGGCTCCTATGGAACCCCTGCGCGCCAAAGTAGAGTGACAGCCACTCCAGGGTTCTCTGGGACAGTCCCAGAAATGCCTCAGTCAGGAAAAATGGAAAGAATCACCCCACCTGGTTGTCCTGTTAAAGCCTTGGTTTGGTCACCAGCCAGAGTTGTTTTCACAACAAAATTGACCATTCTGCCTCTCCCTAAATGTGAAGGACTGAGGGGAGACGCTTTCCTGGTGGTTGAGATGTGAAGCCTGCCTCACTGTCACTATCCTGAATTCCATGGCCCTTTTAACAAGTCCATCAAAGGAGCTCCCCATGTAAGTGTGGGTTGTGGGGGGGGGGCGGCTAAGGACAGAACTGATTCTGCAAGTTCAGTTCTTGGTGCTGTGAGTCCCGATCATGTTTATCCTGTGCCACAGAGACCATGCACTTGCTTTGTTCTTCCACCCCAGAGCGTGTTAAGCTTCCATGTTTAAATGGCTGCCTGTAGAATTGTGAAAGAACTGAGGAGAGACCAAAAGTAGAGACAGGTGACGATTGTTAACCAGCAGTTATTTTGAAAGAGTGTGCAGACTGTCAAGTGGTTTTCTGTGTATCTTATGTTCATGGTTCTGTTGCCTGCTACCATTGTGTAAAGCTGATTTTGCTCGTGTGGGGTACCTGTGGTTTATTTGAGAGAACTGGGTCCCTGAAATCAACGTTGCAGTGAACTGTAAGAGTTGAATGTGGGTTGAATGTGGCAAGTGTGAGAAAGTTCCAGATGCTCTGCCATTGCCTCACTCAGAGACAGACTTTAGCTACAGGTCCCCAAGAAGCAGACAGGCTTGCCAGTGCCAGTTCGTGTGCTATTGTCCCCTGCCCCGCTCCGTCCATGCCATGGCACAGAGTCAAGCCCTGTAAGATTGGGCAGAGGTTAACTAATCACCAGCTTAAGACTTGTCATAGTTTATCAGTCTTTGGAATGACTGGATCCTAGTTTGCTTAGTACTTTACTTCTCTTTACCTTTCCTGGCAATGTGTTGCTCTATCTCCACATCTAAGTAGCCTGGGTAAAAGGAACCTCCTGATTGGTTGACCCCTTACCTTTTAATTTTGAGCTGAGTTGCCAGCAGTCCTGTTAGAGCTAGTCCCTATGGTCCAGGTCCATTTAGAAGGATAGTTAATGAGAGGTATCACCTCACATATTGCTAACACAGTATCACCTCACATATTGCTTAATTTTTTTTAGTGTTTAAAATTCCTGAAATGAATAATACCTAGTATGTCTTCTTTCTGTTTTCAAAAAATAGCTTCATGGTTTTAGATATTATTTTGATAACAAATAAAAAAGTATTAAGTGATGTAATTTTTAGAACAACAGTTTGTTTGGCAAGCAATTTCCCTCTCTTCACAGTTGAGGATGAGACACAAATGTTGCACTGAAAGCAGAACCAAGCTCGGTTTGCCTTTCTTTCCAGCAGTCTCTTTTCCATTTTCCAGCCATTGTCTAATCCTTTACTCAGAGATTAAGTCCGAGGAATTTCAGTTCACTTAAATCGTGTAAAACTTTTTTGAATTGGGTGCACTTAGCTGCTAGAAACGTCTTAAGGTCCAGCTTTTTTTTTTTCCTCCACCTAATGTTAGGTCTGGAAAATTTTCCAATGTTGGTGAAGCCACTTTATTGTGGCATAATATCCCATTGATTGGGTGTTTCAGAGATCATTTAACTGTTTTCTCTATAAATGCTATTAGCAACAGTGCTATAACATCATTCTTGTACAGTCTTCTTTGTACTTGGGTTTATTTCTCTAAACTAACATAGAGAAGTAGAATTGCTAGGTTAGATGATGTACAAAGTTAAAATTTTAATAAGTCTTTTAAGAAATATTATACCAATTTCCCTTCTCCTCTACCCACTGATCCCTCTACACTGTCTGAAAAAAACCTCCACATTTTGACTTAACCTGATGCAAGTTTGATGTTATGTTGATAAGCCATCCCGGTCTATAAAAAGCCAAAAAACAGAAAACAAAAAACCAAGCAGCTGCTGTCTTAACTTGGTGGCTTGACCAAACAATAGAAGTTTAGGACTCTGTCCAGGAAGGCAATTTAATAATATCTGCCATGGAAAGACACTAACCGCTCCCTTTTTACCTGATAAATGGGAATAATAATAGTAAAATACAATGAGAAATTAATTTACTTATGCTTACAATATTGAGCTTTGTGACATCTGCAACCATCTGTTTAATAAACCTGTGTCTCACATATTTAATCGCTTTGTAACTCATTGCCTTTGGTTTACTTTGATAACGGGATTGATGTTTTGTGATATTTCTTTTTCTTTTAAAAGATTTATTTATGCATATAAGCTGGGGTATAGGCCAGAGGTGTGGGGTGGTGAGAGTATTCCCTGGAGACAAAGTGGGGAGCAGAACAGGCAGATCGACTGAAGTACACTGCTGAGGGGAGCAGCGGGCAAGGCAGGCGAGGTCTGCTGCGCCATGTGGTAATCTCCCTGGCTGGATATTGAACTCGTGCTGCAGTGCCTCTGGATAGCTTCATAGTGCTGCGCATAACCCGTTGCGCCACCTGGGATGCCCTGTTCTGATATTTTACAACAGATATAAATCAGTTACAGACATATTAAATATTGTGTACGATGTGTATGATACCATGAATGAAAAAAATCTCTGCTTGTACAAAGTTTCCCAATAATTTATCATGATATTTATGATTATTTTATGATTAAGATATCCTGGGATTGAAAAACTTGTATGCACCAAGTCATCAAGCAACAAGTAGCCAAGATTCACTGAGTTACCAAGAATTAAGAACTCAGGAGATTTTAAATCTAGAATTAGGTTATTCTGCAGAATTGTTCACAGCCCACGCCATTGTACCTTCCAGTCATTAGATTATCACATTGTTCGTTCTGTTCAGGAAAAAAGTATGTTCTTATACTTGTATAGTGACATATGTTAAAATATTTGACTATTATAAACATGTTCAAAAATACAGAAAAAGCTTAAAACTACCATGAACACTTACATTCCCACCATCTGGATTCAATGATTGCTAACATTTTATCACTTTTTTCCTATATGGTGCAAAAATGCAAATATTCTGACACTTAATAGAATATGCATCTATTGTGTAAGATTAGAGACATTCTACGGTAGCTAATTTACTTGTATTAAAATTATTTAATTTTTATTGCAATATTGGTTTCTAAAAACAATATCTTAGTCTTTTTTTTGATGCCTATAATATTATATATGTTTTACGTGGCAAATTCTAACAAATTAGAATTTGTTCTAATTCAGCATCTGCATAAACTGCATCATTGCCACTCCTAAGACTAGTTTCTGGGCACCAGCATACCATTCGTTTCCTTTTCCAAATTTACCCATCCCCTTTCCTTTCTCGTAACCTCCGTTTTATTGTTGTAGTCTGAAAATTTTTTTTAATTTTGTATTTTTATCTTCCACATATGAGTGAAATCATATATTTGTCTTTCTCCACCTGAGTTATTTCACTTAAGATAACACCCTTTAGATCAATCCATGATGTTGCAAATGGCAAGATCTCATTTTTTTTAAATAGCTGAGTAGTGTACACACACACACACACACACACACACACACACACACACACACACACACACACCCCTGTACATCATCTTCATACATTTTCTGTTCATGGGCACTTAGGTTGTTTTCAAATCTTGGCTATTACAAACCATGCTGCAATGAACATAGAGGTGCATGTAGCCTATGGATTAGGGTATTCAAGTTCAGATAAATAGCCAGAAATGGAAGTATGAATCTTATGGTATTTCTATTTTAATTTTTTGAGCAATCTCCTTACAGTTTTCCATTGCAGCTGTACCAGTTTACATTCCCACCGTACGTGAGTGTTCCTTTTTCTCCACATTATTGCCAACACTTGTTGCTTTTTGTCTTTTGATTACAGCAGTTCTCACAGGTGTGAGGTGGTATCTTGTAGGTTTGATTTGCATGTTAGGGTGACTTTAAAAGTAACTTTTTGAAAATGAATTATACACCATGGAATTACATATTTCTTTTTGGATGTATTGCTCCAAAGCTGTAGAAACCTATACTTACGGTTTTGATAAAATTACAAGGTGAGGGAAGATCATAAATTTAATTTAATGACTATATTTAATGGATGAATAGAAAATAAGGGTAGAAATGATACTTTAATGGAAAACGTGGGAGCAATTATATACAAAATATTTTGCTTTTTTATTTTATGAAAATTGTGTCCAGGGGTTTGCATTGGGAATCATAAGTTTTCAAAAAGTAGCTAAGTAGCTGTTCATTAGTAGTATTTCTTGGCTTTAGAAAATTACTGTGTAATGGTAAGAAGACAACAGGAGAGCACTGGGAGCACAGGTTGTCTATGGAGCTGCACAGACGGGTGTAAAGGAAAGGAGGAGTTCTGGAGCCCTCGGTGGCTTTTTATGCTTTTAGTCTTTTGTAGGAAGGCAATCAGGTACAGGACAGGCAACGGGGCTGGGGGTGGGTGTGGGTGGTGCGGCTGGCAGGCCTCCTAACCCCTGGCAAATCTTCACTCTCTTGGGCTCTGGTGGCATCTCGTGGCCTCTGCTGCACTCCAAACGGAAGGTCTTCTGCTTCTCCTGTACTCTGCTGCTGCTGTTTCCTCTGCTTATAAGCCCAGTCTCTGGCCCAGGTGTGCCCACTCACACAGGCCCACCCCCCCCCCCCCTACTCCAGGTGCCCCCTATTAGGCATGTGTGTAGGCCTTCAGAGGTCCATCATTGGGGGGAGGGCGGAAAAACCTGACAATTCTCACTTACCCTAAATATTGTAAACACGTTGACTTGTAAACCTGCTTGTTAAACTCTTGTAGGTCAGGCAAACATTTCTCAAGTGTAGGCTCCTGCCCCTGATGTGTAGTGTTTACACTATGGTGGATCCTGTTTGGTCTTGTAGCATGGAAACTTCAGAGCTCCAAATTGACATTTGGACAATAGATACCTCCTCAGAATGCAGACTTGCTGTTCCTGTTGACTGAATGAACCTAAGAACATGAGAAGGCATTTGAATATAACTTCAATAAGTGGTCACAGTAGAAGTCACAGGGTTAAAAAGATAAAACAAATTTATGTTTTATTACATAATAGTATATAGTTATTATGTAATTATCATCATCATCAGTCTTATTCACTGAGTCACAGAAGTTAGCTCATTTCCCCAAATCAGTTCTTGAACAGAAAAACATATCTCAGCTTTCATCCACTGCACTGTGACCCTTTCTAGAATCCTCTCTTTCTTTTCTGATTATCATCACCTTGCCCTTTATAATACTTGGGAAGGAGGGCCTCCCCGGGGGCGCAGCGGTTGAGTGCCGCGCTGTGGAGCTGTTGGCAGCGGCGACGCAAGTTCAACGCCCGGCCGGGGAGAATCCCACATGGCGCGGCGGACCTCTCCTGCCTTGCCCGCTGCTCCCCTCAGCAGTGTATTTCTGATCTGCCTGTTCTGCTCCCCGCTCCGTCTCTGGTGAACCCTCTCGCCGCCCCACACCTCTGGCCTGTACCCCTGCTTGTATGTATAAATAAAAAAAAAATTAAAATACTTGGGAAGGAAACTGATAAAAAAAAAATCAACATATGCTTATTGTGGAAAAACTGTCAAACAGTAAAATATAGTATTCAATGAAAACTAAAACCCTGCCTTCTGACACCCACTTGTGATTGTTTTGTGGAACTTTTTCTGTGCACTCAAACATAAATATCTCTCTATAAATGTTATTTGATACAAACAGTATATGTTCTATTGTAGTTTGTTCCTCCCTTAAATGGTTGTGTGGAATTTTAACATAAATGTAATACATAAAACATATTTATTACAATTTGTTTAACCAGTCCACTATTAGTGTATCTTTAGGCCATTTCCAATCACATGCTATTAAAAGCTACTCCCCAGTGACCATTTTTGTACATTTATCTTTGTTTACACATGAATTTCTTTAGGACAAACTCCTATTAGTGTGAAGTTACTGGGTCACTTTTTATTTTGATAGGTATTGTTGAGTTGTTTATATTACCACCAAGAAAAGTTTCTATCATGATATGTAACTGAACTTTCAATTATTTGCCAATTAACTATGTGAAAATGGTATTTTAATTTACCTTTATTTTTAAGTGAAAATATTTTCGTATGTTTTGAAAGTTGTTTTTTTTTTAGGATTTATTTATGCATACAAACTGGGGTATTGGGTAGAGGCGTGGGGTAGCGAGAGGGTTCATCAGAGACGGAGCTGGAAGCAGAACAGGCAGATCGTTGGAAATACACTGCTGAGGGGAGCAGCAGGCGAGGCAGGAGAGGTCTGCTGCGTCATGTGGGAATCTCCCCGGTGGGGCATCGAACTCGTGTTACTGCTGCCGATAGTTCCACAGTGCAGCGCTTAACCGCTGCGCCACCAGGGAGGTCCGAAAGTTATTTGTTTTTATTTTGTGAACTACTTGATATTTTTGTCTTTGGAGGGTGTGTTTATTGATTTAAAATGTTATTTATGCACAATTAAAAATCAGCTGTTTCTCATGTGTGTTATGATATATGCCTATGCTGTCTTTGGACTTTAATGATGATATTTTTCTGGGATGAAAACTTTAATTTTTGTATGGTTTGAGTAACCCCTTGAACTAATCAGTTACCACAGCGAAGAGCCCTCCTCTTACTTGTCTGAGTATTATGAGCCTGCTGTCTGCATTCTGCGACTTGAGCAGTAAAATGGAGCAGTAGATCCTATTTGGTTTGCAGGCTTTCACTTAGTCTCCGGTTTTGGTCACTGTACTCAGTATCCCAAAGGTCAGATGTGCTGTCACTTTCTCCAGGAGAAAACCTCTTCTCTGCTGGGGCAGAAGAGAGCAGAAGAGGCTTCAAGGACCAAATCTGGATGCTCTCTGTTCCTTAAACAGACTTTGGACCAATCTGCTCACCAACCTCCGGAAATATCCGGTGCCTGCAGTTCTTGAATGTCTCTGGCATTCTCTGCCCTAAAGGCTTGTAACTCAAAAGCTTGGACCCAGATGAGCAGCATCTGTCCACATTACCAGGATCTTGTTAGGAATGCCACTTCTGACCTCTGCCTAGACCAGCTGAATTAGCATCTGTACTTGATACGATCGCCAGGTGGTTTATACACGTTGGAAGAGTGAGATGTCTTTTTTGACTTTCACCACTACAGGCTGTGAGGCTTCAGCTGTCTCCACTTAGTTGGATCAGTTACCAGTTGGCACTCAGTCTTCTGCTTTCAGTCTGCCAGAATTTTGAGTGATATCTCTTATCTGTTATCATCTCTTCTTTTGGAAATTTACTTCATTTATTCTTTAGGGTGATTTTATTGGGGTCCCAAAGGACTTAGATATACAAATACTTACTTTATTTACTATTTAATGAAAATTCTTCCAGTTTTTGTTTAAATCTTTGATTCACCTATAATTAATTTGGTGTCAGAAAAGAGAATTCTAGATTTAGTTTTTCCTCCTAATTGGCTAACTAGTTGTCCTAACATGAGTTATTAAATTTATATTTTCCTCTTTGATTTAAAGTGCTCCCTCTATCATGTACTAAATTTCCATTGCATTTTGGCTATTTTGTTGTAGCTTATCTTTTACTATCTGGTAGTACTAATTTTTTGAGAAGACAGAATTTTAAAATTTTGAGTTAAAATAAATGGTTTCTGTATATCCATTTATTTAATCTTAACTTTTATTCATTTATTTTTGTTTATGTACACAAAGTAATTGGGACAGCAACATATTTCTAACTACATGTTAAAATATATCAAGTAGGTTTTTTCATACATATGTGTGCATACGTGTGTGTGTGTGTGCACACAGGTTCTTATAGGCTTTCTTTTCTTTGCTCATATATGATAAATTTGTAGCCATTCCTAGGAGAATCTTTTTCTTCCCATCTTTTGAGATGTATACACTGTAAACACTATTAAGCACAATAGAAAGTTTTACAGCCTGACTATGATGTGACAAGTAAGTTATGCATTGTGATTACTTCTACCCATTATTGCGATGTTTGCTGTCCACTCAGATCCTCATCTGCAGGCAAGTCCAAAGCATAGTTCTTGTATTTGAATTCTGACACCACCACTCACTAGAACTGTAACTCTCAGTAAGTAAAGGAATCTCTCCTTTGATGATAATATCATCAGTGATACCATGAAGACATCGATGATATCATTGATGACATCAGTATCTCCTTTGATGATGATAGTATTAGCCTTTCAGATAGTGAGGCTTGGAGTTAATACAATAATATGCTTCACTAAGGCTGTGGTCAATAGTTACACAGCTAATAGATTCTGCTTCTTTAAATTTGTGAGAGAAGATGAGGTAGATGCCTGAGTGTTTTAATCAGTAAAGGGCACTGAATTACTCATTCAAATATGTCAGAATAGAAGTCTACATGGGAATTTTCCTCACTGTCTTTGCCTTCAAGTACATAATTGAGTTTCAGTTGTCCAAACTAATGGAGGGGAGCAATGACATGAATTAATAACAGTAGATAATATTTTAGGTCTTTAAACAGGACCAGTAATTCATTTGACAATTACTTTTGTGGAATACTATAATGGAATTTCATAGCTGGAAGAGAAATTTGAGATTTTAAAACCCTTTAGTTTTACAGATGAGAAAATAGATCTAGAAGGTTAATGACTTGCCTAAGATCACACAATGCTATGATCTCAGTGACAGAGTTAGTATCAGAAAACAGATAGTGATCACTCCCAGTTCTGTGCTTTTTATATACCTTCTAGGAATGCTTTTGTTTGTGTATATATCCAAATCCACCACTATGCCTGAGAACTGATGTCTGGGACCTCAGCCAAGTGTGTAAGATGAAGATAGTGTGAGCTCCTTGAGTGAGGAATAGAAACACTTATGAGTTTTTTGCTCTTTGAGTTTTTTCAGAGTCATCTTTAACTGCGTAATAGTGAGGTATAGACAGTATACTTAAGGTGAGAAGTGAGATCTGTGGCAAGACATCTCTAACAGAGTAGATATACCTTTAAGTCACAACAAAAGTGAAAATGTGGGGACACTCAGATAAACCATACTTGGACAGAAATACCAACATCTTGTGTAGGGTGTGGATTCCACATCAAAAAGACAAGCAACAGTATGAACCACACATACCTTGGGCAAAAAACAAATGGTTAGAGGCCATTCTCACTGTTGCTGTGTAGCAAAAATGCATGGAGGAGTGAAATATCACTTCAGCAGGTGAGTGCCTATCTGAGCCCCAGTCCAAGGGTGCCTCGGTGGGGATCCTTTCCACGTGCTTTGAAAGCAGGGCAGTTACTTGGTATCAATGGGAAGTGGAATTTGCCATTGAACAACTTTTTCTGCCTTTGCTCAGGATTTTTTTTTTTTTAAATTTTCTAGTCAGATTGGATCAATCTGGTTGGGCTTTCTAGGTATAAAAATGTAATGGAGTTGAGTATAGTAATTGTTGGGTAGTTCTTGTCCCATTGTCCTTAGCTCTAGGTCTGAAGCTGACCTATAGAATATCCTACAATTTTCCAATTCCTATCACTGTTTTATAACCCTGAAAACTACTTTGCTTTTGACTTTAGTACTGAGAAATAAATGCTTGATCTGTTACATAAGTTCAGGAGGAATAGCAGTGAAATCATTACTAAGCTGAAATGACAGTTGCTCCCCCAATAGGATTTTACTTCTTGAGAGCTAATAAGCCATTCATATGTAAATATGAACGTTTATTATCCTAGGTCTTGATGAATTTGAAATAGTATACCAGCATGAATACATTTGATTTAGAAGTAGTTTTGGTTTAGAAGTTATTTCCCTTGAGGAAAAAAAACATAAGCGTAAGAGGAATCATTAAAAAAAAAATGTCAGTGGTACTCAAAAATACAATTTTGGAGGCCGTAGAAGTCGAATAAATATGAATAATTTTGATTCTTAGAATTCATAGTTGGAGCATAGAAGTGTAGAAAGAAACTAGCATTGAATCAGTATTTTAGGGCAAAAATTAGGGGAGGTATTAAGTTTGGATTTAGAGAAACTTTTGTTGGGTTTATGTTGACTTAATTGAAATGAATTAAAATGAACATTAATTTCCCATTTGCTCATTGGATTTAAATAATTGGTTTTAGTGGATTAGATTAATGGACTTGGAAGTCAGTGGAACAAAAGCCACTAAAAGACAAATGAGTGAGTCTGTACAGTTGTTGAAATCATTAGCTCACTGGACTTTACTGCTGCACCTGCAGTAACTGAAGTAAACACCCACCTTGTGCCTCTCACTTAGGTCAGGAATGTTGGCTTCTCAGAAAACACATAGTAGATGTGCCTTTAACTTTTACTTGTATGAGTCACATTCTGATTGGTCTTCCTTGTGTTTGCTGTAGTGCATAATTTATGCAAAAAAAATCCCACTTCAGCTGTGTCAACTTCAAAAGGTTGCGATCAGGCATATCTATATCTATATATGTATATAGCTATAGCCATAGCTATATATCTATCTGGGAAGATTTGCTTAGAGAAGAATTTCTGTTTTTCATTTATGCAACTGGAGACAAGAACACCCTTTGCTCTGGCAAAACACAGCTCTCTGCTTACCTGTATCTATGGGGGCATCTCTCTTTCCTTTTCTTACCTTTCTTTAATAAACTTGCCATGTGCTGATAAAAAAAAATTTAAAATATAATACTGGAGACTCAGACTGCCTTTGATTAATTTAGTGGGAAAGAGCTGAAGCCAGCCCCTCAGTTTGCCAGCTTTGTTTAAACCTTTTATTTTCCTTGAATCTCAAGAAGCTCTGTGGGATGAGGGCTGCTGTGTACATTTGACATAATTACTTGGTTTATCTTTGTAAGAGCTGATCTTTAAATTGAAGTAAAGATGAAGGTGCCAGATGATTGGAATAACTACTAACAAACTATGCATCTCGCATAAAGTAGCTTTTTTTATTTTGATGACTTAGTCTTTAGTAAGAGATACCATGGTCTAATTGATGATGGATCATGTCCCTGTGTAAACACCCAACATATGGTGATGGGGTGCATAAAGAGTCTGAAGGCAAGAGTAAAGGAAAACAGTAACAGGCTAGAAAATGCCTTGGAGCAGTGGAAGTGACTGCAGCTTTGTAAATGCCAGAGTGCTGGTGTCTGACAGCTACATTTATTGCAGAAGTGCAGAGTCCAGGCACCTTCTGTAGAACTTCACTTGGATTATTTTTTAATCCTGACATAAACTCTGTGAAGTAGGTACTGTTTTTATTTCTGTTTTATGGCTGTGGAAATGAGGTTTATGGAGGCTCAAGAATTCATTCAAGATCACATGGTTAATGTTTCTTTTAAGAAGAATACTTAGACTAGTGCTTAGCATAAGTCATGGCAACCATATACTTGCTAATTTGCTGACCTTGAACTGGCTATTATTACTCAGAGTTCTCTGAGTTTCAGAGATGCTGGGGATGGGGGCGCTCTGCCTCACAGGGTTATTGTGATATTCCTCATTGTATCGTAAGTATTTTGTAAACTGAAAATTGTTGTCCAACATGAGATGGAAGATTGTGATTATCAAGAAAGGCCAGCCTTTTGGAGAGGGGGGGGGGGCTTTGATTTTTTTTTTTTTTCACTGAAATAACTTTTTTGGTTTGTTGGTTCAAAGTTGCCACTGTATGCGAATCTCCCTGCTGTCCTAGGGGAAATCTGAGAGACCTGTCCTTGTGTGGTAGGAAGGCAGGAATCAAAAGATTACAGTCTCAATCAGTGTTTTGAGCGTGGAGTTCCCTGAGAGTACCTAAGGGAACTTAGGTAATTGGTTCCAGTCAACTTAGAGAAAGGCAGGTAAGACATGTTTGCATAGTTAGGAGCTTCTAGACATGTTTGCATAGTTAGGAGCTTCTAGACCTGTGGTTTTCAAACTACATTGAGCATCAGGGTCACCTGGAGAGGTTGTAAAAACAAGTGGCTGGGTCCCACCCCAGCCAGGTGGTGGTAGGTACCTTTGAAACACGTCATCATAAACCTGCCTGAGATGAGCGCTCTGCTCTTCAATAGCTGAGATGCTTAACTTACTTGTTGGGAATGTGTTGGGAGAGAATTTATACTCACTTATTCTTCAAGGTAAGTTATGTGTGTGATTTTTTTTTTCCTTTAGATAACATCAGAGACAGTAGTGTCTTCTCATCCCAAATTGTCTCTTTTGAAGCATTTAACTTTGGGGGCTTTATATACAGATATTTCTTACCAGGTGAAGAGTTAGCTAAAGCTGCCTTGGCTCATTCTTTGGGGCTATTTTCTGCAGATGTATCTTTGGGGACTGAAATAATGCTTCATGATCACTCACAGTGGAATAGAATGCATTTTCTTAACAACTTGGCATATTGGAAGTTAATGAGAAAGGGTGTAGGAAGAAAGTGATAGGCAAACTCTCATTAGGTGGTTTTCTGTTTCAGAGACTTGCCTCATAATATGGTTTTGGCTTATGAAATTGGAAGAATTAAAATAGCCTTTGGTACCATTTAAAAATCTTGACCTATAAACAAGAAACAAATCTTTTGTGTTACAAAAAGTAACATACTTTTAAAGCCTCGCTTTAAAGGAAAATTAGGTTTTATTTTCTTGAGGAGTTTCATATTTACAGAAAAATTTACGAAAAGTACAGAATTTCTGTATATCACTTCATCCACACCTGTATTTCCCTATTATATAATACTGTGGTACTTTTGGTACCATTGATGAGCCAATAGTAATTTTTTAAAAAGATTTATTTATTTATACATACAAGAACCAGGGCGTAGGCCAGAAGTACAGGGGGTTGAGAGGACTCACCAGAGACAGAGTGGGGACCAGAAGAGGCGGATTGACTGAAATATACTGCTGCGGGGAGCAGTGGGCAAGATAGGAGAGGTCTGCTGCGCCATATGGGAATCTCCCTGACTGGGGATCAAACTTGTGCAGTAGTGGCTGCGGATAACTTCATAGTGCTGAGACTTAACCCCTTGTGCCACCAGGGAGGTCAGCAATATTTTTTATTAACTAAAGTTCGTGGTCTACACTAAGGTTCACTGTTTATTTTTGTAGTCTATGCATTTTGATAATGTATAATGATATTCCCATCATTATGGTATATATAGAATTGTTTCACTGCCGTAAATATCTTCTGTATGGCACCTGTTCTTCCATTCCTCTCCCCCACCCACCCCCAATTCCTGGAACCACTGATCTTTTTTCTGTTTTTCATAGTTTGGCCTTTTTTCAGAGTGTCAAATAGTTGGAATCATACAGTCAGTACGCACCTTTCACATGGCCTTTTAAAAATAAACTTTCTTTTAGGAAATAATTTCAAGAAAAGGAAAGTTATGAGAGGGTCACAAAGAACACTGTATGTTCCTTATTCAGGTTCACCTACACTTTCTTCCATTGGCTTAATATTTTGCTCTTTACATATATACATATTTCTCATATTATTTTTTCTGACCCACTTTCTGTTTACTTCCTAAGAGGAAAGACACTCACACACAGAGTACAGTTACCAAATTAAAAAATCCAAAACCCTCACCTCTATCTAATCTGCTATCTGTATTCCAGCCTATAAATTGACTCCACCTGTTCTTAATATCCTTAACATTTTTTCTGTCAGGGTGATGTACTAATTTTATTTTTTCTCAATTTTTTGAGCTACAATTGGTGTGTAATATTTTGTAATTTTAAGGTATACAGTATGATGATTTGACAGATATATATGTAAATTGTGAAATGATTACTGTGCTTTATTTCTTTTTTTTTTTTAAAGATTTATTTATACATACAAGCTGGGGAACGGGCCAGAGGCGTGGGGCGGCGAGAGGGTTCATCAGAGACAGAGTGGGGAGCAGAACAGGCAGATCAGAGATACACTGCTGAGGGAAGCAGCGGGCGAGGCAGGAGAGGTCTGCCGCACCATGTGGGATTCTCCCCAGCCGGGCGTCGAACCCCCGTCGCGGCTGCCAACAGCTCCACAGCACAGCGCTCAACCGCTGCGCCACCAGGGAGGCCCCCAATTACTGTGCTTTATTTCTGTGGCTTTATAGGTCATTTCTTTTTACCTTTGAAAACTATTCCATAGTCTAGATGCACCACAGTTTGTTTATTCATCCACCTATTGAAGGATACCTTGGCTGCTTCCAAGTTCTGGCAATGGTGAATATGAATGTTCACATTTATGTATAGGTGTTTGTGTAGATGTAAGTTTTCAACACCCTTGGGTAAATGCCAGGGAGCATGATTTCTAAATGATATGATAGCAATGCATGTTTAGTTATAAGCAGCAGCCAAACTCTTCCCAAGTGACTGCACCATTTTGCATTCTGCTAGATGTCAGTGAGTTTCTTTCCATATCCTCACCAGCAGCACCAGTTTTTTTAGTGTTTTGGATTTTATCCATCCTAATTGGTCAGCAGTAGTATCTCTGTTTTTTAAATTTGCAATTCCTAAGAAGATAAGATGTTGAATATCTTTTCATAGGCTTCTATCTATAGAACTTTTGGGGAGGTGTTTGTGCAGAGCTTTTGCCCATTCTTTAGTTGTATTGTTTTCTCAATGATGAGTTTTATTTTTTTATTATTTTATTTTATTTTTAAAGATTTATTCATTTATGCAGATAAGCTGGGGTACAGGCCAGAGGGGTGGGGCAGCGAGAGGGCTCACCAGAGACAGTGGGGAGCAGATCAGGGAGATTGAGGGAAATACACTGCTGGCGAAGCAGGAGAGGTCTGCCACGCCATGTGGGAATCTCCCTGGCTGGGCATCAAACCCGGACACCGCCACTGCCAGCAGCTCCACAGTGCAGCACTTAACTGCTGTGTCACCGGGGAGTCCCAGTTTTTTTTTTTTAAGATTTTATTTATTTATGCATATAAACTGGGGTACAGACCAAAGGTGTTGGGCAGCAAGAGGGTTCACCAGCGACAGAGTGGGGAGAAGAACAGGCAGATGGATGGAAACACACTGCTGAGGGGAGCAGTGGGCAAGGCAGGAGAGGTCTGCCGCGCCATGTGGGAGTCTCCTTGGCCAGGTGTTGAACTCGCGTTGCTGCTGCCGACAGCTCCACAGCACAGCACCTAAGTGCTGCACCACCCGGGAGGCCCTCAGTGATGAGTTTTAAGAGCTTGCCATGTATTTTGAATACCAGTCCTTTATCAGGTATGTGTTTTTCCAAAGAGTTCCTCTCTAACTTAGCATTTCATTCTCTTAACCATATCTTTTGCAGAGCAGAGGTTGTACATTTTAATCAAGTCCTACTTACTTTTTTTCTTTCATGGAATGTGCTTTTGATCTTGTCTCTAAAAAGTCTTTGCTAAACCACAGTTCACCTAGATTTTCACCTTCTTCTACAAGTTTTATAGTTTTTGCATTTAATGTTTAGATTTCTTACCTATTTTGAGTTAATTTTTATTAAATGCATAAGGGTTTTGTCTATACCTTTTCTCCTTGCATGTAGATAACTAATTGTTTCAGAACCATTTGTTGAGAAGGTGCTCTTTTCTCCTTGTATTACCTTTGTTTCTTTGCTTCTTTCAGTTGACTCTATTTGGGCAGATCTGATTCCAGACTTCACTGCCTTGCTTTTGAAATTTTTTTTATTAAGGTACAATTGATATAACATCAGTTTCAGTTGTACAGCATAAAGATTCAATATTTTTATATATTGATAAATGATCACCATGACATTGCAAAATTATCACCACTGTCTATTTAATCTAGGTTAATCTGGTTAACGTTCATCACCAGACTTCAAACTGTACTACAAAGCTACAGTAATCAAAACAATATGGTTCTGGAACAAAACCAGACAGACAGACCAATGGAATAGAATTGAAAGCCCAGAAATAAACGCACACCTATATGGACACTTAATCTAAGACAAAGGAGACAGGAATATACATTGGAGAAAGGAAAGCCTTTTCAGTAATTGGTTTTGGGAAAAACTGGAAAGCTGTGTGCAAAATAATGAAACTAGACAACTATCATACACTATCCTGAAAAATCAACTCAAAATAGATAAAATATCTGGATGTAAGACTGCAACCTTGCAATAAAGGTTTCATAAAATCATATATACATAGAAAAAAAATTCTTCTGTTTTCTTAACATAAAACACCTAGAAGGAAACACAGGCGTAATACTACATGACATTGGTTTCAGAGATGTCTTTATGGATTCATCTCCAGTGGGTGGGAAAACAAAAGTGAATGTAAACAGTTGGAATTATATCAAACTACAAAGCTTATGTAAAGCAAAAGCAACCATAAATAAATGAAAAGATGCCCTACTGAATGGGAGAAAATATTTGCACAGCACACATCAGACAAGGGACCCTCCGCCACAGTTTCACCATTTTTATTTACTTTTAGGAATCCTCAGGTAGTTCTTTTTGTGTTCTATCCAGAGCTTTCAGTTTTAAAAAACAAGAAAGAGTGTTTGTAGTGTGCTTACCCGCAGTAGGAAAACTGTGAACTCCCTGCTGCTGTGTTGTTTCTTATTCATAAAAGAGTTCTGTACCTTAAAGGGGAGAATGCATGATGGTAGTGAATATGATGTCAACATAGTTTCCACAAGATTTTGCAAAGGAAATCCATATTTTGCTAACAGATGACTCTGCATAGGTAACTTAAAGCAGTAAGTCCTTCCTTCACTGTTGTGTAAGGTGCAGGTTGCATAAATACCTTGTGGAGGCAGGTGGCATTTTCTTAGAAGGAAAACTAAAGCCCAAAAGCAGTTGGGAGGTACAGAGCAAATGTGCCAAAGGGCTGTGGGATAAGCCTTCTAGTCCATGGTAATTGTGAGTTACACTGAGGCTGGAGCCTGTGATGAGACTCCAGATAATTGTCACTGTCACCTTCTCAAATGACTTTTTGAAAGAAAAGCAAGGTTAACTCATATAGCAAAGATGATTAGAAGGAAGAAAGGAAGATTAGGTCAAGAGTATTTAATACTAATGTGCGATTCTGCCTTCCTTGAAGTAGGAATTTGAGTCCACATTTGATTACATTTCAGCAGAAGTTGGTCTTTTAGCCTTTACTTTGAACATACCATTTTAGAGTGAACATCTTGGCTTCTTTATGTTTGACTTTGGAATGTAGCTAGTGCAACTTCTATTATCCTACTACCTACCATATTGGTATATTTCCTATGTTCTATTTGTTCTTTTTTTAAACCTTGGCTTAATTTTTTTCTCATGAAAATTCTTACTGTAAATATTTCAAACAATAAGTATGTATATAAAATTAACAAATTAAAACTGACCCCCTAGGGATGAGTATTGTTGATAGTTTTTCCCGATTTTCTAGTTTCTTTATTGAGGGGGAGACATAGTTGAAAGTAATCTATATTTAAAAAAGCTTTTGTCCTGTTTCTTAGAATGGTTTTATAGCCTAAGCATTTTCACCATTTTTATGAAATGGTGAAGATTTTTACAAAAATCTTCCTAAAGGTAATTTTGTTTTCATTTAAAAGAATTATATATAGAAAACTATTGAAGGGGGCCTCCCTAGTGGTGCAGGGGTTAAGTCTCAGCACTGTGAAGCTATCGAGAGTTTGATCCCCAGCCATGGAGCTAACCCACATGGCACAGCACACCTTTCCTGTCCTGCCTGCTGCTCCCCTCAGCAGTGTATTTCAGTCCGTGTGCCTGTTCTGCTCCCCACTGTGTCTCTGGTGAATCCTCTCACCTACCCCCGCACCTCTGGCCTACACCCTAGCTCTTGTATGCATAAATAAATAAATCTTTAAAAAAAAGGAAAACTATTGAAGGGTATGAGGTAAGTGTTAAAAATTTCTTCTTAGCCACCTTCTTATTTTCACTCCCTCCTAGGAGCCCTTATAATGTTATTCTTTTTTGTCTATTTCCAGATTGTTTTAATATTAAAATATATGCATTCCATAAATGTACTTCTTCCATTTTTAGAATAAAAATATTTCTCTACTTGTCAGACTCCTTGCAAACATAATTTTTTATGACTGCAAATTTTTATTGTCTTGAAATTGGCTGTTTTGGTTGTATTCCACTTTCCTTATGGTACTTTTAAAATGAAGGGATAGTTTGTTTTTAAGTCAGCTTCAGTAAACTCTCATCCATTTTATCTTAAACATCTCTCCTTGTCATTTAAATAATTTGTGAAAATACCTAGCCTGGTCCTTAAAATAAAGTCACTAGTCATTTGTACATTCTGCTTCCTCCTTAACTCTTTATAACACCTCAGCTGCCAGGATAGGGCAGCTGCAGGTCAACAGTGAAAACTGACTTCTGGATGAATGTCACCACTGGTCTGCATTACATTTTTATTGTGAGCAGAGTACTTGGTATTGACTGTAGTTAAAGACATAAGACTCCTGCATTTGACAAGACTCTCATGGCAAATACTTAAAAAACACTTGATAGTGTCACATACGGAAGAGATTAAATTAATGTAATGCAAAAAGAACACAACTGGTGGAAAAGATCTAGGAGGAAATCAAGTTTGTTGCTAATAACCAGATTGCTGTTGGGCCTGCTCCTGCCTTTCGCTTTCACTGCTCATGTTGGGGCCAGAACTGCCTCATCCGTACAATGAGAATTTTATTAATTATTTTCCAGTTTTGTGAGGAATCAGTGAGAGTTCAAGCAATGTTTTCCATTATCTTCCCCCTTTCGATGATGTGCTACCCCTTCACTTTTCGATTGTGGGATTTTATTTTTTGGCTATTGTAATTAAATTGTCATATATTATTGCTCTTTACCAGTCCCTCTTGGCTCCTAGGTAAGCTCCCAGAGGGCAGAGGTGGGTCTATCTTGTTCCCTAGTAGGTTCCCACTACTTACCTTTGTCTCTTTCATAGAGCTCATTGGTTAAAATCCTGAACTTTGGACCCAGACTGCCTTTGCTCCCACAATTATTAGCTCTCTGGTCCTGCGCTACTTTACTTAATTTCTTTGTTCCTCAGTTTCCTGATCTGTAAAGTGAGAGCAAAGACAGTGTCTGTCTCCTTGAGTTATGAGGATAAAAGGGATAATAGTTAAATTAGAACATGTATCTGTATCTGATATGCCCTAAGTACATGTAAATGCACTTTAATGTGTGTTAAAATAAATGACAGCTGCTGGTATCTGCTAAATGAAAGAATGGAAGTGTCTTTATCAAGCCACCTCCAGTGAGCTGGGGGAAGATGTGTTTGCAGATTGCCTTTCCCTGGAATATTCTCATTATTTAATTAGATTCCATTGCTGATGTGACCGGTGGTGTGGTGCATGGGACATGCGCACGGGGTGACTAAAGGCTTATGAATACAGTGTCCTCATCGGGAACACACCAACCATGAAATATAACCTTATACTTCTTATAGCCTGACTTTCAGATTTCTGAGTTATATTTCATCAAAGCCAATCTAGTATTTTACTGATAGAACAATCAAAATTTAATTAATAATCCAGTCCATCTAGCCCTCTACTTTCAAAGTTAAAGTGTTTTATTTCCAGACAAAACAATAACAAACCACCCACGTCTTTCATGTTCAAGTGCATAACTCAACAGGGGTCAGAAAGAGTAGTCAGAGTGGCAAAAATCACTCTACTTTAACTTTTTTTCTTTGAATAAGTTAAAAAAAAAAGGTATTTTTGTGTTTTGAGCATGATGCTTAGAGCCCTGAAATTTGAAACTGAGAAAATCAAAGAGCGGTTCTTTTCCTAAAGTAATCGTGACTAGTATGTGCTTGCCTGCTTTGTAGTTTTCAGTGTCTTCACACTGACTTAATCACACTCACTATGTTAATCTTTGTAACAGTCCTCTGGGGGTGGGCAATATTACCATTTTGACTTTGCCCTGTGCATTTGTCTAGAACGGTGAATGTTTGATTTATCTACATTCACCTGCTATAAAAGTTCAATAAGGGTATTTGGAAGAAGTCTTCATTTCTGCCCCGTTTTCCCTACTCACCTAGTATGGCCCACACTTTTTATATAGCCTTCCCCCACCCCTCCCTCCCTCTCTCCCTCTCTCCCTCAGGCGAGTGTGCTTGCTCG
>PVIJ01009554.1:0-66165 GCA_004024925.1 Scalopus aquaticus | reverse complement strand
ACTGTTTACAATAGCTAAGGTATGGAAACAACCCAAATGCCCAAAAATAGATGACTGGATCAAGAAGATGTGGTACATATACACAATGGAATACTATTCAGCATTCAAAAAAGACAAACACATGCAATTTGCAGCAACATGGATGGACCTAGAGGGGATCATGATCAGTGAAATAAGCCAGAAAGAAAGAGAAAAATATTGAATGGTTTCACTTATAACAGGAGTATAGGGGAGCCAAATAAGAAAACAACATTCAGCAGGGAAGGAGGGGAAGGGGAGGGCTCAAAAGGGGGGAGGAGGGGAGCACGGAGGACTATGGTGATGGCTCCACGGGTGAACAGGTGGTGGTAACTTATGGGGAATACATAATAATGTAAAAGATACGAATAACAAAAATAAATATTATAAAGGGGAAAAAAAAAGAAAATTATTAGGAGGCAGTAATTATTGACTTCATCATATTGAAAATAGTATATGATATAAGCTTATTCATAATTTTCTCATTACTATTTAACAATATGATTTCATGACTTCATAATATTTTATCAAATAGATACACTTTACTGAGGGCTTATACATGGCAGACATTGTTCCAAGTGCTTATAGTATTATTAATCTTCCTAATATTTTGAGGTAGTTACTATTACTTACATTTCATACATGAGAAACCTAAGATAAAAAGAGATTAATACTCAAAGCTGCACAATTCATAGGTGAGAAGTTGTGATTTAAATATAAGCAATTGGAGCTCAGTCTTCTGTTCTCTCCCGCTAGGCTATACTACAATATTATTTATTCATCTTGCACCTTTTTGTTGGGTATTTAGACTTTGCATTTTTATGGAAATCTTTGTATTCACTTAAGGTTTTCTCTGGCAAAAATGTTCATAAAGTGAATTATTGCTCCAATAATTACTGTACCCTTGGATGCTTTCAAGCATTTTAGTTGCATTTTGCAATCGTTTTTGCAATGTAATGATTGCATTACGTTGTCCATTTGAAAAACCCTCACCAAATGAGAGTTCATAGCTGAACATATCGTTAGTGGCTTTTAGTTTTCTGTTGTCAATCACTTTTATGGTTCTTTATTATTTTTAATATTTTTCTAAATTATTAGTGTTTTTTATATATTGATTGTACCAAGTTTGTATTTAATATGGTGGTTTTATTTAACATTTTTATCATTATTTTGATTACCTACTGGACTTTATAATTTTACTTTGTAACTGTATTCTTTACTATATTAAATGGAGCTATTGTGAAAATATCATGAAATGAAAGTTGGTATAAAGTAACAGCTATTCTAATAAAATTAGAATTTATAAAAAGATTGTATGGTCTTGAAAAATATTTTATCTTTAAAGTAACATTAGATATATAATGTAAAATTAGAATTATGCAGAATAGTTTAAGAATACAAAATTTAGAACAGACCTACAAAGTATAGAAAGAATACTTCTCCACAAATTCTCTACAAAGAATAATAGAGACAGAATCTTAGAACAAAACCCACTACTCAGTTGTATTTAAATGCTGAGTTACAAAACCAGGCATCTTTGCTACTATAATTACTGTTCCCTTGGATGCTTTCAAGCATTTTAGTTGCATTTTGCAATCCCTTTCTTAGGAGTCAGAAACTGAGGCAAATGCAGACTGGCAAGCTATGGGATCCAGGGACTTGATGGTTAAGCTGAATTCTCCCAAATCACATCCAATCAGATAAGTGAAGGATAGTGATAATAGTGTTTTACAGATTTTGCACATTAGAAAATGAAATGAAGAGGTGGCACAATCGTGTGACTTATATATAGAGATCAAAGTAAGCCTTTTAGTCAGAGATTCATGTAGTATGCTACTTTTTGAGTATTTTGGCATATTTACCTTCATGGCAGTCTCAAATATAACTAACCTTAGAAAAATTATTAATACTCACTATCTGATTATGTAAATGTAATAGCAGTACCCTAGTACTGTTTCCAGGTTTTTTTTTTTTTGCTTCCATTTTTAAAATACTAGCTTTCTAGTAATCAATCACTTCAGACTTCAAATTTTGTTTTATGCTAATGAGAATGTATGTTTTTTTTCAAATAATATTTACCTATATGGATAATATTTGAGTTATGTACATGTCAGAATTAAATTAATACCATAGAAAAATTAGCAGAAGATAATTCCAATTTGGGAAATTATCAATAATAGAATTGATGAGTTCTATGGTTCCAAGAACTAATTATGATATTATAACTGATAGGTCACTGCTTTGATGGGTATTAGACAAAGTTAATGACTACACCCAAATTGGTCACTTTCAAGTCAAATTATCTCAGTGTATATTTAGTTATTTTTCTCACCCTAAAAGTAATGTAAAACTTATATT
Source organism: Scalopus aquaticus (assembly GCA_004024925.1). NCBI lineage: Eukaryota > Metazoa > Chordata > Mammalia > Eulipotyphla > Talpidae > Scalopus > Scalopus aquaticus. The sequence goes on along the minus strand of PVIJ01009554.1, from coordinate 63,789 downwards.
AATTATAGGACATTTTGTGTGTCAACTTTTCTTTGCCTCTCTGTCCTTCTGAATGAAAACTTTTGTTATTTTAGATGAACAACATGACTAGTAAAAGAATTTGCAAGCAATTTAAAATTTTCTCATTGTACTATACTATAAAGTTCACTTACCTAGATGTTTAAAAATCTGTAGTAGTGTCACGTTAAGTGTTCTTTTGTTCAAATGTTAGATGAAAATGATAATCTTTTACTTCTTGTCTATCGAATACCATGGAGAACAGTCACAAAATTATTTACTTTTTGCAGTATCTAGAGTAATGCATAATCTATAACTTAGTCCATGAAAGTGCACTCATTTGCATAGTTTATTGATACATGCAGAAACTACAAGTTATGAAAAGTTGAAGAATCATCTTAAACCAAGTGCATTGCTTTCAGACATATCAATTTACTACTTTTTATTTTATCAAGATCTCCCAGTCAAATCAGAAATTATAACTCAAACCAGCATAATCTGGGTGTATATACAGACTCTTAAAAAAAAGGGTTTACTGAACTGTACCCAAATTCTCACTTTATACAAAAGAAAACATCTGATCACTATTTCATAGCTAAAAGATATTTAGCCTCTAATTTTCTGTTCTCAATTCTTCCTTTATACCAAAGAAAACATCTGATCATGATTTCATAGCTGAAAGATAATTGGGTTCCAATTTCATAAGTTATATTTTCACCTATGCCCCTTGCAAAGCCCAGGAACTTCAAACTTGTCCAATTACTCTGACCCATCTCCCTAGGTGAATGAAAATGGAAAGAAGTTCTTTCCCACAAGAAATTAACCCATCATCTGCTAACCTTTAAGGTTATACCTCAGTAACTCTTACGCTGTCATTTAAAAATTATTTTATTACAGTAAACCCACAAATGCCCAGTTGGTCACTATAATATCAAGGGATGTTGATATCTGATACAAGAATGTTATTGAAGAATGCGTTGTTGAAAAATGTCAGAACAAATTCTTTCTAAAATGATATTTTAAATTACTTTGATGAAAATATGAGCAATTGCATAGCTCCATTACTTCTATAATTTATACTTCCATTCTTAGTTTTACACATAGGAAAAGAAAAATATCTTAAGTATTACTGAAGGATTGAACTGTTATTTTTTTTTCTTTTAAGCATTTCAAGAACTTTTGCTTTAGCTGCATGAGTATATCCCCTATCTCCTTGTACTCTCCCCTCATCCTCACAGTCAGGAATTGGGGAAAATACATTTGATTGCATTATGCTTTGGTTTAGAAAATTTCATAATGTTGTAAAAGAAATATTCCTTAACATAATGGAAGCAGTCACCTCATTAATAGAAACAGAATACTCTTCTGTTTTTTGATAAAATGTGAATTTAAGAATGAGAGGATGTGGTTGCTGAAAAATGAAAGATAAATCAATAAGGGTCAGCACCTTCCCCCCAAAAAAGATTGTAGATTTGTGAGCATCTCTCATGCCATATAAATCAGCAACTGTGAGCAGCTTGAGAGTAGCCCTGATGATTCAGAACTAAGAATAAATTGCTTAAAAAATCTGAAAATGGTCTAAAAATGAGAAATCATCCTATTTAGAATAGTACATTACTTGGGACCCTATAATAGTTTTGTTTCTTCTAGAAACTTACCCTATTTGACTACATTTAAATATTTATTTTTTATTTATTTATACATGCAGGAACTGGGGTGTAGGCCAGAGGTGCAGGGGTGAGAGGATTCACCAGAGAAAGAGTGGGGAGCAAATCAGGGGGATCTATTGAAGTACACTACTGAGTACTGAGAGGAGCAGCAGGCAAAACAGGAGAGGTCTGCAGCACCATATGGGTTAGCTCTCTGGACAGTGATATAACTCATAACTGCAGTGGCTGGAGATAGCTTGATAACACTGAGACTTTAACCCCTGAGCCACCAGGGAGGCCCTATATGACTACTTTTAACAAATACCTATTTTCTGTAGAATAATGCTGGCTTAACAGTTCACTAAATGCTACACACCATTTTGATACTGTTGAACAAAGTACTTACCATTTCCCTCACATTATTTCTCCAACTGTCTTTGATTAACACATTCCCCTGCCACACAGCTACATAATATCTACTGAAGTGAATGATGGAAAGAATATATATAGTCCTGTTTTTCAGAATCAGCAACAATATGTTCATCTAGATCATTCTTCCTCTCAATAATTTATTCTACATCTTCCACCTTATTTCCTACTGTATGTGCAACTGGCATCACCTAAATCTAGGTACACTGACTTCTTTACCTGTCTAGAAATACTAGTCTGTAACTATTTAACACATTGCTTCATAAACCACTGGCACTTTGCTTGCATAAATTCTGTCTATTCCTCAAAGTTAATTTAAACCTCAGTTTCTTAAAGGAATCTTTTTTTTTTTTTTTATTTCTCTTGTCTACATTGATCATTCTCTCTTTTCAATGTCTATACCTTAGGCCATCTTCTCACTCTCTCCTGCCACAGAGTAAAAGATTTTGATTCCTCTTTTATTTTAACATAATATTCATTCAAGTCTGGGTCAATTTGTAATTTTAAATTTTAATTTAAAAGTAGGGAGAAAAATATTTAAGTTCATTGCTCTCATTAATTGAAAATGAGCCATAACCGTGTTTTGACTCTTTTATTGCCCCTGCCAATCAAAAGAGCAAAAAAAGGCTGTAAAGTCATTTAGGGAATTAGTTAAAAATTAAAAGAGCATTTTCTTATTCCAGGGTTAATATCGGCCTTCTTTGGTATTCAGGCACCCGCAGAGACCTATTGATAGATAAGTCATCACATGATCCTTATAGTCTCTATACAAACTAAGGAGATAGCCATCTTGTCTGGACTTGTGTTTCGGTCTAAAATGAATTGAAGCATCTGGAGCAGAGGATGACAGAACCAGAACCTGCTTTCCATTAGTAAGAGCTAGCTTTCCTCAAGTTTATCTTTGCAGCCAGAGCAACTATCATATTTTAAACATCTTAGTGATTCCTATTAACCTCAAGATAGAATCTGTCCACTAAATAGAAGTTATAGTGCTTTTCACTTACTGTTGTTCATACTCCTCCAACCATTTGTTTTGGCCCCTTCTTATTATTTTGGTAACTCTCTAAGCATAGTCTATCTCCCACACTAGGAAGAAGAAATTAAAGGATAGCCTATAAGCCATTTACTGTTTTTACTGCAGAAACAGTACCAGGGTAATGGGTAACAAAAAAGGAAGGTGGTCTAATATTCCCTTGTTAAGTGGGTATTAGAATACAGTCTTACATGGGCCTCTTGTGCCCCTATACTTGTTGCTGAATGTGCCACTCATGAAGATTTAACTGTTCTTTCACATGGACCCCTTCTCAGGATTGCTTATGCTCCTGGCCATCCTTGAAAGTCAGAAAATACAGTGAAGGAATGCTTTTCTTACCCCTGCATTGCTAATCACCCCCCAGAAAAAAAGAAGTGGGTTGTTCACTGCTTACTATAAAAGCAATCCATTCCTGCTGTCAGGGTCCCTTCATATGTATTTTCAATTTTTAATTAAATTGCAAAAGTTTTCAGGGACTTTGAAGTCTAGGTTAATACCCTTCTTGTATATCTGATTATGTGTAGCTAACATAGCTACTCCATCTTTAGCAGTGGTTGATATTACTATAATTGCCTATTTAGCCAGTTTGACAGCCCAAACTTGGTAAAGTACAGTTTTAAGATTTTATTTGTACCTATTTACTGCTTCAGATGCTTTCTCCTAGGTATCTTTCACTGTCTCTTGGTTCTAGCTGAAGTAGATCCTGTGGCTTTGCATTTACTGCCAGATACAGGAATCACTTCAAGTTCAGGTAATAAAAATTCTAGCTCAAACAAAATTAAAATTTCAAATTTTTATCCAATTCAAAGCTGTTTCCCCCCCTGACTCAGGCCTCACTTTCAGGCTTGGGGACCTGCAGTAAGGAATTGGGACCCAGTCTATTTTTCACTTCTCCTTCTATTGCTCTTCCAACTTTACAAAGAGAGGATTGAAAGTTAAAAGGTAAGCTTATGAAACTGGTGGTGAGGTAACTTATCTGGGTGTACCCTCTGTTCTGTCAGACATCCACTTGCCAACTCTCTCATGGGTGCTTTCAAGGATTCTTCTGAGATTCCTTTTGCACACTTCCACTGTACGTTATTCTCTGAAACACATGCGTCACTCTCTTACCGACTTCATACAGCTCCACTCCCAACCCCAGCGTTGCTCTGCATCTGGTAGTTTGCCTTCAGTCTTTTGTTTTTTGTTGTTGTTAGGGTCCTCTCAGTTCTGCAGCAAAACTTGAGGAAAGTCAGCTCTTAGTCCTCTTCACTGTGTACCTGACTCACAGAGTATATCAAGCATCCTGTACTAGCCAGGACATGTTAGAAGTACCAGCCGCTACTGAGCTATTCTTTTCATTCTCTAGGCAGCTCTAGCCAATCTCTCACCTTCACACATTACTGAATGTGACAAAGTCATCACCCATTGGGGCACATTTTAAACCCTTCCAATTTCTCAGTCACCATGATTCATAAAGACTGGGACTGTATAGCTCATGTGTACTGGTATTGCTCAGTACCTGACACATAGTAGGCATTAGATAAACATTTGTTTATTAAACAAATGAATAAAATATCCTCAACCTGGTGGAGGGAAACCAAAAGCCCATGCTCAGCTGAGACAGTCTGGAGAGTACTTGGATCATATTTTTTAGAAACCTTTTTTAAAATTCTTTTCCTTGATCTAATAACAATGACAGTTCTAGGAATGAGGAATGTATATTTATTAGAAAATACCTAGACAAATACTCACTGATATATGTACGAGGATAAATAATATCTAATATTAGAAAAAGGAAATTCATCTACCTTCTCAACAATAATGTATTGCTTATATAAGCTTTGGCTCATTCAAACATTTGGGATAGTGTTCTACTATGAAAAATATGTAGAAATATATTAATAGACATGGAAATAAAACTTGAAGCAGAAAATGGAAATTTGAAAAAGAAAATAAAATTATGACTTGCAAACTGGTAAACTATAGCAAGCCATTACCTATAACACAAATGATCTAAGTACACATAAAATGTTATTAACACATTTTAGGACATAGGTGTAAAGCTTAGTTAATAGTAATAGAAACATCACACAAATCCATGTTCCAAAGATCATTGACTATTCCAGTAAGTCACCTAGCTTCAAAATCTGCTAAAGCTCTGCCAAAGCCATGCTTACGAACTACTGACATAAATCCATCCTTAACTAACTCCAGTTCCTGAAATCCTAGAAGTATCCTTTCCTATCTCTCCCATTTGGACATTCTGGCTGTTCCAAAGTGATGTCTTTTGTTCCTCATGTTTTAAAAACCCAATTTTGTATATTCAAAGTTTAGTTGAGTGATCTGTATATGAAAATAAACAAAAGAACTTTGCAAAATGTCTTCATTGAATTGAAAATATAGTGTGTGTGATCCAGTTATCCTATTTCCAGGTATTTACTAGAAGAAAATAAAAATAAATTTAAAAAGATACATACTGTGTTTATTTCCACATAATCAAGTACCTGTTGGTTGATGAATGGGTAATATACTCAGTGGAATACGAAACAATAATAATAAAAAAAAGTTAGGATATCCTGATATTTGCAAAAACATGGATGGACCCAGAGGGAATTATGTTTGCTGAAGTCAGCTTGACAGAAAGACAAATACTGCATGATTTCACTCATAGAGAAAACAAACAAACAGTTGAACTAATAAAACAAAAATGAACTTTTGTGCGATAAAAAATTTGTGTGTGTGTGTGATTACCTGTGTGGTAGGGGTTTTAATCACTTCATTATTATTAAAAATTATCTGTAACTCATAATTTTGTGTGACAAATATGTATTGGCTATAATACTTAGAGGAAGAAGTGAATAAAATAACATCAATTTAAGAAGAAATAAACTACATATAATGACTGCCACCTGTGTAAAATGGAGTGTTAGACAACTTCTTTCCATTCTAAACTTTGTTTTCTCTTTGTAAATCTGTCATATTTTTATTCCCAGATTATAATTTTTAATTTATCCAGTAATTTAAATTTCCTTCCAAAAATACTTCCGACAGATATGTTGCATATTAAAACATGTGTGTGTATGTTAGTAACATGTACCCAAAAAGTACCAGGAAAAAAGAGAGGGGCTATCATTGATAACATTCAGATTTCATCATGACTTGAAGTTTGAAGTCTTTGCTTACACTATAAGAGATTTACTCGACAAGTCACTGGCAGAAGCTGGAAATCTAAAGAGTAAGTCTGCAAAAGAAGTAAAGGGTTATTTTAGTGCAGTAGTGCAACTGTTGATCACATTACTATGCTATTCAGTGAAATATATGAGATAAATTCTAAAACATTTAGGGCCGTGTTTGGCAGAATGAGGCAAATATTCCTAATATAAGATCTAAATTAAAGCACAAATCAAAAATTTTAGAAGAAAATATATAAAACTACCTATGACTGGAGTACAACTAAATATATCAACGAACACAGAAAAGTACAATTTATAAAGAGAATTACCCACAGAAATAAAGCAGACAGAAGAAAATTTTTGAAAATATAAGGTATATAGCAGAAAGTTATTTCTAAAATATATATAGGAGATAAATTTCTATTTCTAATAAATTTCTATACATTTCATGTCCAGGTAATGTGAAAAACTGCTACAACATGTTAAAAGGAAAAAAATATCAATTTAAAATGGGATATGTTTAAATCAGTACACAGCCTTTGGAACATATTTGAAAAATTATGAAAGTCAAAAGTGTACATAATCAATGTTACAACGTTTCTCCTACTAGGTATGTGCTCTAAAGAATCTTTCATGTAATCACAGAGACATGTATAGCAATACCTATTATATAATTACCTGTAATAGAAGATAACTGGAAATAAGCTAAATACTCCTTAATCAAAAATAGATAAATAAATTGTGCCACATTAATGTAACAGAAAATCATATAGCTGCAAGTTATTAAATTTGATTTATATGTGTCAACACTAAATTATTACAGAATCCAGTTCTTATGTTGTATATTTCTAAGATTCATTTGTTAGTAATATAAATCAAATTCATTCATTTTAACTGATGTATGATTGCCATAATTTTGCAGTTTGCATTTTTTAGTCAGTATTGTTTTAAAGTAACACATAAATCATGATACATTCTGTAGAACTTTAAAGCACATAAATAAATGTTCTACTTTGGTCAAAGATGAAAACATTTTTGGTAACCATAGAAACAAAACAGGCAAGATATACTTGAGGAATGTGGTACAAACTGGAAAGGGAGGTGAGTGAACAGATGAGGATGGGATACAGAGTATCACGAGCTGATTTTTAAACATTTTATCTTAAAAAAATAAGGGAAAGAGGGAAGAGATCTGAAGCAAATAAATCTGTTTAATCTGGGTACAGGTGCATGGGTATTAAAATACAGTTTATACTTTTTTAAAAATTATGTTTAATGAATTAAGTTGGTTTATATCACTCTATCTTTGGAGGTTATAGTTCTAATCCTCTGTAAAAGTGTATTTTCATTCTATTTTCTGAGTGTTTTTATTACTTATTGTTTTTAAAATGCTTAATATGAAAATTATAATTGTTCAATAAAAATAAAAAACAGTATCTTCTAACATCTTCCAATGTGAGAGGATATTACTGGCTTTTAAAAAAACATATCTACCCTTCTTCCATTTTCAACTTTAGTGTTTGTTTTAAATCCTGAATTCTAAGATAGCAGAGTAGTGCAGTAGAAGTGTGTTGGGTCCATAAATCCTGAATATTAGATTGCCGTTCTCAATAAATAATGCTCTTATAGCTTGAGGTTGCCTTTCAGTGACTATTTTAAAAAATTTTACTCTATATAACTCATAGGTATAGGTTCACGCCTCCTTAGTTACATATTTCCACAACACATTCACCCCAAAGCACCCATAATACATTTAAAAAAATTGTCAGTGCATAACTATTTAGATGATTTTAATGAGAGCCACTAATTATTTTGCACACATTTTCCATTCATCAGTTCTTAATTTTAATACATTTCATGGTTGGTGAAATTTTTGATAAAGTTACTTTCTGAAAAAATCCATATCTGGGATACTTAACTCCTTATATTTATGAATATACCTTTCTTATTCTGTTTTACATGAAGAGCCACATAGCTAGATATATCATTTATTGGTTAAAATGCTTTCTCTTCAAAATGCTATACATATTCACCATTGTTTACTAATATTGCAGGTTACAAAGTCTTAGGCCACTCTGATTTTTGTTTCTTAGACAAAATCACTTAGTTTTCTGTCTTCAAACTTATAGTTTATGTTCTCTAGCAACTAAAGTTTTTCCATGATTGCCATTAGTTTAATTTATAATTAATTTGATCTTCTGAACCATGGTGATCCTTTTTATTAGATGAAATTTGGTTGATTTCATTCCCAGGATATTTTTTCCACTTATCTTTTAAATATTTATTTTATATAAATGTTTTGGCTTCTTCCTTGAGAATGTAAATAATTAGTTATAGGTAAGTTTTCTATTCTATTGCTTTCCTATGGACAATATTCTTTGTTATTATTTTAACTCATTATCTTCCCCTGTTTTCTGGTTGAGCTTCACATGTTTATATATTGTACCATATCACATGATTTTTTTCAACTATGAAAGTCATTTTTAGTTTTTTACTCCAAATTGGGTTCTAGTTTTGTTTGAGATTGTGTTCTTATATCCTTGAAACTTTCTCTAACTTTAGCAAGCTTCGTTTTCATCTTAGCCTTTGCATTTTAACCCCATTGTTTACAAACTTGATAGAAAGCCTGATACTGTGTCAGCAATAGGCTTACTCCCACTTAGACTCAATTTAGTTGCTATTAGCATCATTCTTCTGCTCCTGGAATGGAATGGAAAGTGGTTGCTAATGTTAGGTAGTTCTCAAATTTCCCAATATTCAGTGGCATTCTCTGCTATACGCTAATTGACCAGATGAGATCCTTTCCTATCCAGATAGTGAAGTTCGATCAAAAGGCCATATGGAAGGTTTCAGAGAAAACTTGGAAATTATTTAAAACACACACACACACACACACACACACACACACACACGCACACGCACACGGAAAATCTAAAACTAAAAAACGTAAGAATTAAAATAAAGATCGATAATTACCAGCAGTTTAGGCAAAGTTGAAAAGGGATATGGTAAACAGAGGATAGGTCATAAGAAAATATTTAGATGAAAGTGAAGAGAGAAATGGATAAGATAGAGAAAGTGGCATTTGATACATGTGGGATATATGTGTAGTCTAGAAGGAAGAGAACTACTGCGGAAGAAGCAATATTTAAAAAAGATGATGGCAAAGAATTTTCCAAAACCATCAAAAACATCACATGACAGACACTAAAGCATTAACATCCTCTAACTATAAAAGAATATCATACTCGGGCACATCATTGTGAATATGCTGAAAATAAAAGACAGAGAAAAATCTGTAAGGCAGACAAATTGGCAATAATGATTAACATTACCTATAAAGATACAACAATAAGACATTTTGAACTCAGGCTTCAGTGGTTGGTGATAGCTTGATAGCATTGAGACTTTAATCCCTGCACCACCAGGGATGCCTATAGGGACATTTTTGAAAATTGAAAACTGCTCACCAGCAGACCCCCACCAAAATATCTATTTGATGCCATTCTTCAAGTAGAAAGAGAAGTACTAGAAAGAAGATTAGAGATATAGGAAGAAATGAAGGGGGGGGGGGAAAGGTAAATCAGACTAATTAAGATAGCAGAGACTGATTGAATAGTTGAAAAAATATGTCATAATGTCTTTAATGTATCAAGTATATATGTCATAATCTTCAGAGAAACTATTATGATTTTTTAAATGTAAAACTAGCAAATCAATAGAGGAAAACATGGAATAATTAAAAGTACTTACTATAAACAAAAATAGACCCCTAGAAAAGAGAGAGAAAAAAAAAACCCACCAACAACATAGGTCAATTAGAAAACCAGTAAAATGGTAAAATTAAAAACAAAACTAAGAGTAATAATAAAACAGGTTTTAATACTGAATGAAAACAAACCCGAATATAATAGGTTATGAGAGAATTGAAAATAAAAAATATATATATAGCTTAAAAGAATACAATTTTTGAGACCAGAGCTGTCAAATCTGCATTTGCATGTTATAACAGATAAAAAAAAAAATTCATCTCAGCCACTTTAACATAGCACATTCAAATTTGTTGTAGGAACCTTAGTTGTTGCTATCAAGGTAAAAATGTTCTCCCACTCACTTCACCAAGGTTTTATAAGCAATTCAAGATGTATTCAGGTATATTTTGCAGCAGATTTACAGTCCCACTGTAGTGGTAACAGTGATGGAAGGACTGGAGGTGGAGTCTCTCTCTGAGCAGTGCCTTTGATGTGCTCTAGGACGTGTTCCACATTGGAGTCCCAAAAGATGAGTGACAGCCAGTAATGATTCTAGATTTAAATAAGCATGCCATGTAATAGTTCAAAAGGAAATGATGCTCTATCAATTGGACTAGCCACTGGAAGCACTGAGTATATGAGCTAATGCTCTTTATCTATTTCCATGGTTGTAGAGGCCAGGAACAATCATTTTCATCAATATAAATGGAAAATCTAGAAATTGTTCTGAGAAAGCGTTTATTCTCTGAAGTTCTAAAATATTTAGAAATCAAAGGAAAGAATATGTGCTAGAACTCTGTAAAAAAAGTTTAATATATGAATTTTCATGCTAAGAATCAACCCTCATAAATAAGATGTTGCTATCTTCTAATTTTGAAAATGCTAGTTAGTGGCACAGGTTAAAAAAAAGCCATAATTCACATAAAGAAAAATATTGGTATTTGTTCATCAAATGGTTTTAATAGATGCATAAAACATTTTCTTTTTAGTTTTATGATTTTATGTATCATGATTAACATAAATTGAGATGATATTTAAGGTGAAGATTATGGTAGTTGGCTTTCAGTTTTGCAGAGTGAATTTTTTATTCATTTATGTTTAACTTACATGACTAGAAAAATTTAGTAATCTTATTGTTAAGTTTTATTTCAAGGTAAGTTAATTCTCTGTGGATAGATGAAAACCACTTACACTTTTATTTTAAATTATAGTATGGTATAAAGCAGGAATTATTACTTCATTTTGATTATAAATATACCTGTGCTCTATAGATTTTGAATGGCATGTAGGAGAAATGAGAATGAGTACTTTGGAGTCAGAGTAATTGTTCTATTTCAGTGGCACAGATATTGAATGTTCCTGAAGGACTTGGATGCAAGGATATAAAATATACTCATCAACAGATTTCTCCTTAGTTTTTCTTAGAAGAAGCATATGTGCTACCAAAGCCTGCCAGGAAACAATTTATAAGTACTATATGGCACTGAGAGTCACTAATTCTCAATAGCAAATCAATATAGTAAAAGGAAAAATTAGATTAAAAATTGAGAGAAACAGTTTGCAAGTATTTTGGTTAATATTTTCAATTTACAGATGATAATTTTAAAACTGTAGCTGGAATTTTAATATAAATGAGCCTTCAATAATTTTTGAAATAGGTTAATCAAGGATATAAAGATAAAATGCACCTTAATTTTAGTTAAAATTTATTATAAAGATGTGCATTTTTAACATAGAAAATTACATCAAAGGGAGGAAGGGTCCCAATGGATGATGGTTAAGGACTGTGGTAGGTGTGGTAGGTGTTTGTGGTAGGTGTGGTAACACACATCTGAAGTGGTGTGAACCTGTACCTGTGAATCATATACAGTAAAAAATTATAAAAACACATGCAGAAAAGATTAAAGCAACTAGAGGAAAAGAAGTATTTTAATAATTATTTTAAATTAACTAAAATCATTGTTAAAGACTGATATTTCAGCTTTGTGTGTGGAATTCAGTTTGATATTGACATTATTTTGAGGCATAAGTTTAAATAGAATTTTGATTAGGGTTCACTTCCCAAGTTAGTTCATGCTAATAAGTACCTACCATGTGATAAATCATATCACAAAGTATTTTACCATGTTACAACAATAAACTCTCAAAACAGTACTGAAAATTTAACCACATTTAATAAAGAAATCTAAGATCTGTCTAGTTAAATTATTTGATAATTGTATTATGGTTATTAAAGGTTAGAGCCAGAACTAGAATCACATTATCTGATTCTAGTATATAGTGGTTTTCTAAAATTATAGCATATTACCAAAATTTTAATATTTTGATGAAAGTGTTAATGATACATATTGGTGAGCAATTTTTGTAAACTTCTAACTCTCCACTGCCAATATTTGTGGACAAATATAACTGCTATTATTAAACTGGAAAAATAAATTGAATACTTACATGAGCTTTGTAAGCCAAAGTGGTTTCTAAGTATTCTAAAATAGTAGATGCATTTTTTCTCTTCCATGATCTTTTTTCATATTACATTATTTTACTGAACAATTGTTTCAAATTATTTTGAAATATTTGATTTTTGTATACTATGAGAAAAATGTTATTAAAATTCTTGAAATTGGGTTTCACTTTGTGCTTTAAACAGTTTTATATAATCTTGATGTGTTCCTGAATATTCAATGTAATTCATTTGAAATCCTATTTCTTGAGTACAACCATATGCTAAGCACTCTACTAGACATTTCAGAATGTACAAAGATAAGTAAAACAGTTCCTACACAAGAATGTCTTTTGGGGTCACACATAGAATGAGACTACCTGATCACTTTAGCCTCCTATTCCAAAAGGCCAGCAGGCAAGGAAAGGAGTTACAATGAAAGGAGTTAGTGTTTGACACTATTCTGAGGAGACAGGGCTACTACCACATAATAGAGCCAGATTGCCGTATGTTTGGAACTCCAGGGAGTCAATGAAGTGCTTCTTGTTGCTTCTAAACCTGGTAATAAGAGTAAGTGGGCAATTGAAGTAGCTGTAGCTGCATTAGAGCATAAAACTGAGGACTCCAGCTCCTCAGAGATGAAGATATTGGCTAACCCCCCAGGCCAGGAGAACTGCTGGCCAAGGATACAGAGGACCTAGAATGGGTAGCTAAGGAAGGATTGATGAATATCATTTGTGGTCTCAGGTCCAGTTGCAGTGTTGAGAGCTATAAACTGTAACACTGACCTTCCTGTCACATTCTTTATTGTGACTGGCCACCAAAGTTGGAGAGTCCCTGATTATGCAGAATAAAATTAATGTGTCATGAGTGGATCTTAGTAGTATCTATTGTTGCAGATGCCTTGGTGCTCCACTTCTGTCTTCTCTCTCTTACCATTTATATATACCCGGACCTAACTAAAATCTTCAGAACCAATATTTTATTGTCTGAGAACTTTCTTTACCATGAAAACACTGAAGCAGGTTGAAAAGGACATGAAGTTAAAGCAGTCTTCTTTCTGGGAATAGCCTTCAATTGATAACCACTGGGATTTTGTATATAGATTTCCCAGCTCTCTTACTTTTCATGTTCTACACTAGTTTCCAGAGTATCTCTAGAGAAATTAAGTCAACTATAGAGTTGGCTATATAGTCAACTATAGAGTTAGTTGGTTTGATGACACACTGTTTATTAGTTAGTCTTACTTCCTGAACCTCCCAAATAAATTGATTGCTCTCAAATCATTGGCCAGAGTTTGTTTCCAGAGAAACCCAGAAGATAGAATTCCATAATATGGAATATGGAAACAAATATCTCACATTAGTAATAAATTATGTCATTATAGAAGAGTCATATAATTAGATCAATGATGCAATTTCATCATCTTAATAGTATGTGTATTTTCACATTTTAAAAAAATTAATGCTTATATATATCAAAATGTTAAGCAGAATTATAAAGATTTTAGTTGATTTTTTCCTTACTTGGAATGCTTCTCTTAATCTGTCAGTTTTATATTTCTCCTTGTATTGATTGTGGTTTTTAGGACATGAAGTTTGACAGAGTACTGCTTTGCTGGAAATACTCTAAAACAAACTTTGCATACTTTTAATAATGTGTATAAACTGCAAAGACTTATATATCAATTTACCCATATCTGTCATCTCAAGTGTTTAATAACTCAAGACAGTATCTGGTCACTTTGGGGAGACCCACTGGTGTTCTGAACGATCACATTTAAGTATACTTGCCCTTTGCATAGCATCCCTTTGTTTTCCCTCTCCTTCCCTCCCTCCCCTCAACCGGCCGTCATTCTTTTCAGAGTCCATCTCTAAATAACTTTTAGGTTTGAAGTATTGGATATATCCATTACCCAGAACACAGATTACTTTCACTAATGATCCTTTTTCATTAGATGTGCACTTCTTTCTGTTAAAACTGCAAGTTCCTAACTTGGCTTGTTTTGGTTACCTGAAATTTTGAGTACTTGTTTCTGACATAGTTTGAAAATACATGAGTCATATGATCTTGCTTTAGGGTCCATATCATTGCATTAAAGCAATCACAAGCCAAAATTATAAAATTGGAAAATATTTCTGTTTTGTGTAGGATGTCTTCTCTGAAATTTCTTAATGAGGAAGAAACAAGAGGGAGTATAGCACAAAAATGCAGCCAAAAACTTCACCTATTTCTCGTCACTCAAATTCCATGTACCTTAGCAGCTCAAGTTTCTTCTTTTTTTGCTCTTTTCTTTTCACACTTGCAGTCAAGTGTATGCTCTCTACTCCACCTACTCTTTGATGCCTGTCCTCCCACTCTTCTCTTCCTCAGTGATGTCTGCACATCTTTGCCACTATAAAGCAACTCCAGCACTAGTGCCCTTTCTGTTCTCTCTCTCTCAGATCCATCAAATTAGCAAATTAAGGCTTCAGACTGAAAAGTGGGGGTAGAAGGACTGGAAGTAGGAATGAAAAAAACCCCTCCTTAAAAAAGATGTGACTCCTGGCCTTTTTTTGTTTGTTTTTTGGTAGCCCTGCTATAGATATTTCATCATCTCTGTCATGCTGTATGTATGTGGAACTTTTATCTTTCTAGGTACATGAATGATGATAAGTTGGATTCTCGTATGCATAGTTTTGATGCTTCACCATTTCTGTCTTTCAGGCAGTAGGAGGATAGTTTTTGATTGCAGTATAATTATATTGTGAACTAGTCATCAAGTCTCTTACAACCTTGGAACAACCCCAAGGAGTTTGGAAGCAGTGGAGCAAACATGAATTGGAACTAAATATAAAGAGGAGATAGTATTTATTTCTCTATATTTTCAGGATAGTTATTTACATTGCTCCATAAGAATTATAAATTTCTTTAATAATGTTATATTATTAGGTTAGATGGAAATTTAAGTGATCATTTAATCTGCCCTTGTGTTAATTCTGATTCAAAGTAAAAAATATTATTAAAACTTTTTGGAAAAGGTGAAATATTAATAGCTAAGAGCATCATGTTTCATTTAGTCCAGCTGTTAATCATATCACATTACTACTTGTGTCAAATAGAGACTATGGTCTTCAAGTTATATATTAAGAACATCTTATTGAAATTCAGAGTAATGAAGTTTAATGATTATAATGTAAATACATGTAATGGAATAGAAAGAAGAGTAAATGTAAACATCTCAGAAGATATTCTTGAAGATTCTTAAAATAGTAAAACTCTTACATCAAGTTAAGACTTCTTTAAATTAACTTTTATTAAATAGAGCACAGGGTGTCTGACGGTAAGTAACAGTTAAACAACAAAACATAAGAGAAATAAAAATAAATAGTTTATTATTCATGGAGGAAGTATACAGCACTTCTCTAATGAGCCACACAGGCCAGTTAAGACGTACAGAGAGTAGACTCTGCCAGGCCTGTTATCTAGGGAATGCACTTGCATGTGGGGGCTCGTGTCAGTTTAAGGTCACTGTAGGCTGCTTGGTCAAATAAAATGGGTGGATGCCAAGACATCAATGCTATAAGTAACTTAGCTAAACTCCCCACACCTTCTGTAATGCAATTTTCCCTAATCTGCAATCCTTCTTGCTCCTTCAACTTCACTGTTGAATTTAATAGCACGCCAAGCATTTAATCCCCTTGCCATCCGTTCTCTTTTCTGGTTTCCTTATTTCTGTTAACTGTATTGATACAATCCAAATAAGCCAATCAGGTATTCTTAGGCTGACCTCTCACTTGTTTGGGGATTCATACAACTATCAGACTTTTTACTAATAGCCCTACATTCCTATGGGAAAAAAAAATTGTCTTTTTTGGGCATGAATAGGTTTAAATATTTGATACTATTAAAAGTTTACTTAAAATATTCTGTTAATTTAGTTAAAATACATTTTAAAGTTATGTAAAATGCATCATTGTAATATTAATCTGAAAGTGTTAACTTAGATGTAGTTTAACAAGCATGTTTTCAATTTCCATTTTTTATTTTACAAATCAAGAATTTAAAAATTTATGACGTCGAAGTTACTGTGGGAGTCAGTTTGAAAATGCTCACCTTGAAATTAATGGAGGAAAAAATATTTCAAAAGTCACATTGCTTAAACTTTTTTTAAAATTGGAAATATAATTCTTTTTTTTTTTTTTAATATATATTTTTATTGTTATTTATGTCTTTTACATTTTGCATTCCCCTTGGGTAGCCCACCACCAATTCACCCGTGATCCATCTCCATGGTCCCTTGTGTTCTTTTCTATTCCATTTTGTGCCCTTTCCCTTCCCTCCCTCCGGCTCCTTCCCCCCCTCCCCCCCCCCCACTGATTGTCTCTCTCCCACCCAGCCTCCCTATAGTCCTGTTATAAGTGAAACCATTCGATATTTTTCTCTTTCTTTCTGGCTTATTTCACTGAGTATGATCCCCTCTAATTCCATCCATGTCGCTGCAAATTGCATGTGTTCTTTAAGACCCTTTATTCTTTGTTGTTTGCCTTTATTTGCTTTCCTGTAACTTTTGTTTTACCCTAGCAAAAACCATAAAGATTTCTGGTGGTTAACTCTGTGAGAGACTGATCTCAAACTTAAATTCTTTAAAAACATTGGTTACCTTCTATATTGGAGATCAAATACGGCCTCTAGAAGGCACATAGCGCTGTTGCTTTAGGGCTTCCAAAGCACATAGCAGTTGATATTTAAGTGGTTTGTTGTTACCAGGAAAAGATAGTTTTGTATTAAGTATGTTGAGTATTTATTTAACCTATACTTTTGCTTTAAAAAGAGATTGTTGAAGTCTGAGAAAATATGATGGATTCAGTTAAGAAGTGGGTAAGATTAAATTGTTATAAAATACAAAACCACAAAGCTAAAAGGAGATCAAAGAAGAGAACTAGGTTAGTTCCTCAACATTACAAGCACATATACACACACACAAACCTAGAGTAAATATTTATAACACACTTATAGAATGTTAGATGTTATAGGAGCCAAAAATGGTTGGTAATTTTTTTTTTTTTTTTTAGTATTCCAAGCCGTTATTATTATCTCATTCTCACAAATATTTTATGAGGTAGTGTAGGTATTTTATGAGGTTTGTATCTCAAAAGTGCTAACTTCCACTGAGGCAGAAATATTTTTACTTATGACTGAAGACAAATGCATACAGCCACAATATGAATTTATTGGTGAGGGATGGGGAGGAGAATCCACATTACAACAATGTAAGTATACAACTCAACAGGCAGTAAGAGGAGGGTGGGACACAGACCTCTTGGCAAGGCTTGGGAAATTGGGTTCTGTGGGTAGGGGTCATTCTGGAGAGCTCCCCCAACAACTGTTGATTCACAGGGAGGACAGGACTACTTTTCATTCATGCCTATGTTCTTACTTTCAAATATATAGGATATTGAGATGTTATTTTCTTTCACTTTGCCATCAGGAATATCTGACAAGTCTCAAATATGATGACAGTGATAGCTACTTCATAACTGCTGTCTGATGGACAATGATTGCAACATCCCATTAACTACAGGACACATTTCAATGATGTTGAAATGTGAATAAATTCAGCACTTAGAGAGAGTTGGACTTCTGACAACAACACTGGATAGAAACTCGGGGATTTTAGTTGGCTACTAAAAGCAGAATAGTAAGCTCCTCCAAGACTGAAGAATTTGGGAATATACAAGTTATAATTGTATTCATTTACAAATTTTAGGATTGTACTTACTAAAATGTGTGCTTTTTAAATGTGAGTTATCATTCTCCCCCAAAATGGTTTCATCATAATAAAATGTCAGCTCATTACATGATAAATTATACATTGCTATCTCCTTAGTTCTCTAAATGTCCTTGACCCTTATTATGACATAGTCCTTCAGAGATAAGAAGTAGGAAGTCTCTAATGAGAACTTCAGGTAATGTAATAATTAGAAAAGGATGAACTACTTTTAGAAATGGGCAAAGACTGATTAAAATTACCCTTAAATTATGCTTAAATTGTAGGGGTAAAATGAAGGCAGAAAACTTTGTTTTAAAATAACTTAATCTATTCTACAATTTAATTTTCAAATCCTATTCACTGTTGAAGCACATGCAGAACTGTTATAATGATATATTTATTTTCTTCCACTTAGAACCAGACATTATAATATACTTCATAAGTGGAGAGACCATGATGATGTGCTTTACATTCCAGCTGTAACTCTTTGAACACACACACTGCTCTAATAAGTATCTTGTATGATTTTTTGTCCAAAACATTGAGATTTTTTTTTCCAGTTTTACCATCTGGATGTCTACCAAGATTGCACATGATAATGATAGCTACCTCAAAGCCTAGAGTCTCTCAAGTCATTTTACTCAGCCATTTGTATATGGGAGGTTAAGTTGAAGCTTTAGCTAATAATAAACATCTTTACCCATTCTTTCCTCTTTTATCTTCCTCAAAAAGCATAGATTTTGGCTTCAGGATCTTGGTCTAATATCTTGGCTGCCATATCTTATCTATGAAGAGCCTCTCTTTTGCCTTCTAAATCATCTGTTCCTTTATCATTGAACTCCTGAAGTAGTAAAGTGGAATAGCACCTTGATAGATAAACAGAAAATCTCAATTGAATCAGGAGAAACTTGAAAAACCCTTCAAATCAAAGTGTGTGTGCAGACACGTACTGCATAAAGAGAACCAACTATAAACTGCTGGTGGAAGGCTCTTGAGAAAAAGCAAGGAGATTTGCAATCCTTGTATCATCAATATTGTCATAGTTTACAAGTACCCTTAATGTAAGTATTATTAGATCACATTGAAAATCTTACTTGCTAATTCACAGTGGTTCTATTTCATTTGATTGTCAAACAAGATCAGTCATTGAAGAAGGAGGGAAACATTTAATTGCATTTACTGAGAACTTAAAGTTAGATATTATATTGACCTCTGTTCAGTTTTCTAATAACAGTTCATTGTAAAGAACCATTATTTTCCTTAAAGAGTCAGTCAATTTGACAGAGCATCTCTTCTTTCCTTGTAAAATCCATCAGTCATTTTGAAAACTATATTTTTTCAAAAATTTGTTGTTCTATAAAACAATTAATGACAATTCAAACAACAGTAAATAAACATGACTAGAATACCAAGATTCTACTCATCTCAAGACCTTTCATCCCCACTCCCAAGAGCAAAAAGCATACTATGCAGAAATACAATTTAATAATGTTACCATCCTCAAGGAGCTCATCACTTGGATGCATCAACCAATAAACCAGATGCAACTTTTTTTGAAAAAAGAGGAGCCTATTACCTGTAGAAGTAATGGAGACAAAAGAGGTTAAATCCCCACAAATCACCTCCTAGGGGAAAAACTTAAAGGGGGTTTTAAAAGAAGGGAGGCAATAGTGAGATAAAGGATTGAGATTGGATGTTGGATGGTATTGGGTGGTACAGGTCATCTGGAAATGCTGAGGTAGTCCATTCTTCCACATTTGTCACCTGTCTAGAAAATGATGACTCAACTCCTCTCCTAAGTGGGTATTTTAGTATGCTAATGAGCTGGAGTGAATTTTGGGTCACAAAAGGCAAAACTGCACAATTATGGATTCTTCACACATTGGCAAGCTTCTCAGACCAAATAGGAATGGTTGGCAGCTGGCCCTCAGAACAAGTTAAAATACAGTTTTTGTTAGATGACATTGATTTATAATAAATCAGTCAGGTATCTTACTGCCCTGCTTAGAGTCAGCAATAACTATCTGAACTCTTTGCTTCCCCACAAATTCTGAGTTCCTAAAATTAACTGTTTTAACCATTTGTTTCCCAGTTCTCTGAGATCCTGATTTATTCTGTTTATTTGTTTTTCACTTATAATGACAAACTCTTCTGGGGTTTACATTTGTTTGCTTGCTTGATTGCTTGCTTCCCAGTACCTCTGGTTTCTGTTTTCTTTTATGCTTTACTTCCTTTTATTCCTGTTCATCCTTATTTTCATACTAAGTTGTCCTGTGTCCTTTTATTAAAGTGAGAAACAAGGGAAATGGAATTCTTTGTGCATGGCTTCAGTTAGGCAAATGTAAATGTAAGAAGTTTGACCATAACTTCTTCTAACCTAGAGAGCTGAGAGAAAATCCAAAAGCAGAATGTTTTTCAAGCTTAACTGGATGCTAAAGCCGGGTAACAGCTGTGCCCTCTCCAGCCCTCTCAACTATCTCTGCTCTCATTGAAGACTTAATCCTAACCTTCCGTTTAAATGTCTCTGTCTCCCAAACACTTATTCTTTCTCTTCACTATTCTGTATAAATCAGTAAATCATAGAAACAGAAAGATTCTAACTTGTCAATTAGTCACTTAAAAAGAGTGACCAATTGATTATTCTTTCAGTATATTAGTAGGAAACAAGACTCCTTTGTATTAACGTTTTAACCTGGATGATTCTAGTAGAAATTGGAAGCATACTATATAACTTCTTAAGTTCTCTGTGATTCTATAGTTAGTACAGATATTTTTCCCTGGGTATATATTACTACAGTGAATATTTAAATCAATACTGTTGGGTCATTAAGGAACAATTTGTGGAAACTGGGATGTCTCCAGTAGATTTGGAAGAGTCAAATGTCTATTTCCAAAGTAAAAGAAGAATGAAGAGCCCATTTTTTCTGTTAATTTTGTTTTCCTTTATGTATGTGTGAGAAATTAGAAGCCATTGTGATAAGCAATGTGCAACATCAAAACTGAAATACTAGAGAGAAAATTGACATAACTAATCCGTTCTGGGGAAACATGTTTTGAACTGGTATTGGGATGGTATATCCTACTTAAATTTAATTAGTTAACAGGAATAGGAATAGAAGAGTATGTTCTTCTAGTATCAAGGAATTGAGGCTATTTTAATTTTTCATTCCTTCCTAAATAATAACACTTGCGCTTTTGGGGACAAAAATGACTCCCCTATTTCAGATGAAATGATCTTTTCTTATGAAATCTCTTCTAGTTACAATAACTAGAAAAAAGTTAAGAAAGCAAAACTTTGAAATGAAGTAATCAAAAGAGAAAGTGCCTGTAGCATTATTAAAGCAGAAGTTAAGTATATTAAAATTATTTTTTAAAAGGACAAGTGAACTTCATTTCTGTTTAATTTAAAAATTACTTCATATTTGTTTGGTTTTCTATAAATTTATGAGTACCAAGAATCAGAGGGGATACAATATGAATATGGATTGTGCATAGTGAAGGCACGGATATTTTTGCTATATTTTATATTTCAAGGCTAAACCTTTTAGAATACAGGGATTGCTGAACTGTAGGATGGATATGGTGTACAACTGAGGTGTAGAATATAACTTCAAAGAGGAAAATTATTTCTATTGAGAGAATAGTAATCATAGAAGTTCTCCCATGAGTCAATTAAATAAAGTATTCTTCCAGAGCAAAAGAGGGTGGGGGAATCCATTTGACACATTATTTTTTCATTAGTTTTAATAGAATGGTATAGCCTCTTACAACTCAACATATCCTCCACGGACTAGGAAAATAAGATTCATCGAGGAGCTTAATAAAATCTCAAGGTCCACCTCTTCTAAATCAGAGTTAATATTTAAACAATATATCTGGTATATTTGTATGCACATGAAAGTCAGAGTAATTAATGTAGACTGTGGCACTATCCAATGGAACTTTCTACAATGAGATGCTTGGAGACATTCAACACAGTAACCAGTGGCTGCATATCGCTCCTGAACACTTCATATATAGGTACTACCAATTATGAATTGATCTTTTCATTTTATATAATTTTAATAAATTTAAATTCTAATGCCTTACATAGTTAAATTTGCATATCATATTATACATTGAAACTAACTTTTTAAATATAAATCTATCTATGAAAATAGCATAGACCTTATGAAACTTTAGGACATTTGTTCTTTTTACATCATTTTCACATGTATGTCATAGAGCTATTATAGTACACTAGTGTTTCTAAGTGTGTTTACTTATGTGTATATCATCTGAGCTATTCCTTCACTGAGGTGTACTTATCATATTTCACTACAGTTATTTGCTTACATGGGTGTTACCCACCATGTTCTAACATCAACCCAAGCCCCAGAGTTTAATTATAAGCCTTGTCTAGGAGCAAAGGAAATCATCCCAATCCCTTCTGGATTCTTTTTAGGCTGACAAATAAGTAATCAAGCATATAGATTAACTTGACTGATAAGAGAAAAAGTAAAAAAGAAGTTTAATAATAGCATGCATGTCTCCTATACATGTGGGAGAGACCCAGAATGACTGAGTAACTCACTCAGGGGACTTCAGACACAATCTTAAATAGCTTAGCTAAAAGAGAAGGACTTTGAGGAGAGAGAATGGGAAGATTAGGGAGGTTACCTGTGAATGCACAATAGACAAAGATAGGCAGATTCAAATTCTGTCTTGCTGTTGAAAAGAGACAGGGAGATTAGGCCTTTGGTTCACACACAGAGAAGTTTACATGTAAATATCTTTTTTACAAACATAACCTCTACTCAGCCTTCAGAGCCTTTTCCAGGAAATCAACCTTTTGCCATATTTTTGCACTCATACAACCTATCTCAAGAGAGATCGTTTCTTGATAATCTTTGTATTCCTATGTACCTAGTACCAAGCTTGGCATATACAAGGTATTCAATGCAGTTGCACTGAATTAAGTTGGCAAAAGAATAAACCCAGAAGTATTTGTTTTAATAAGACTTAGTAAAGCATGAGATTAAATTTAATATAACATTATCTTGGACAGTACCCATTACTGTTCATTCCACCAAAAGAAGAAACAGCTAAACAAACTGATATAATAACAGTACATTTTTGTAGAACTAGAATCAATTTCAGCTCTTAAAGTCAGTCTGATGTAGAAAAAATGCTGATGCAGATCAATGAACACATTACATGACCAACTAAGTTATTTATGAGTAACATGGAAATCAACATTTTGTGCTGTCACTTCTGAATTGTCATGAACAACAGAGTTGGATCTGAGATATGGAAGAGAAAATATATTCCTAAAGGACTGTCACACTGTGACTGAACAGTCCAATTCTCCATGACCCAAGCTGATATGAGTTAAAATATTAGCTGCAGAAGAAAAATAGCTGGACCCTATTTGTGGAAATAGGCAAATGCTTTCCTGCCAGAGAGTGCACACAGTCAGGGAAATAGCTTGGGACCTGGGCAGATAACTGTGAAATGCCATATTTATTTTGTTTTATTCAATTTTATTTTTTAATCTTATTTTTAGAGAAAGGGTGGATGCCTATGGCAGTAATGGCTTCTGACTTTGGACTCCATTATCCTTCTAATCACAATTCTCAAATCATGTGGTTTATGAATAAATTATTACTTTGCTCAGAACATGTACTTTGCTCATTTCCACTGTAGACAATGATAAGTCTACTTAAAGTTCTGAATGATCTGAACCTTCCTATTATTTGAATTCATCAGACATTAGGAATGATGATTATGCTATACTGAAAATAAATTGTTAGATGAATTCCATACTCACGGTTCATTCTTTAATAAGAATAACAATCTTATGGCAACCACCATGCTACTCTGCTACTATATCTTTGACTATTTTAGTATATGGGGAAGAAAAATAATTTTCCATTTACCCTTCTGAGTTCTTAGCTGAGATTCTTATAATAAGAGACAAATTAGCATGACATAGAAGATTTATTGATATATACACATGGGAGATCCCCAGAGAAAATGAGAAACTTTTAAAGGTAGAGTCTAAATTATCAGCTTAAATATTGTGGTTAACTAAGAAAAGAAAAGAAAGGTTGGTCTGTATGAAGGCATGGTAGGGACAGAAACCTCGGTATGGGAGATTGCCAGGAAAAATCATAGTAAATAAAATTAAGGTTTGTTGTGCTGATATAAGTTGGTGCCTTCTCCATTAATGAAATATCATCCTTATCTTCCTGGTGCAGAGATGGAGACTCTCTTTCAAAGGTAGATTCCTTTATATGTGTAAATTCCCTTTTAATAATGGATAACTTCTGCTGTTTTCAGATTTTCTCTTGTGGCTCCTGTTTCTAAAAATAAACACTACAAATAATCCTTATGCCAATGAGGCATGTTTTGCCATGGTATATCCTTTTGCCTGTCAACAGATACCTAGTATCTGTGAATCCATACAATATTTGTCCTCTGTCACTGGTTTATTTCACTCAGTATAATATCCTCATACTTTATCCATGTTGGCACATATGGCAGTTTCTTTTTTTTTTTGAGGGCTGAGTAGTACTCTATTGTTTGTACAAACCACATTTTAATTGACAATTCCCCCACTCCTTTTAATATCATGTATATATTAAAGAAATTGGGTCATTTATGCTGGAAAATTTTACACATTCTGAAGTTGACCCATTATTCTTGTGGTATTCTTTAACCTGTTCTCATCTAGTGCCTATGTTTTTTATAACTTTGTGGTCAGATGCAGAGATTTACTAGACTCAGGTTCAAAATCTTTTAGTAAGAGTACCTCTTTGTGGTTTTCTGTGCTATTAATTCACAAAGTAAGTGTCTGAAAATAAAGGTGAATCACGGTGGAAGTCTTCTCTCAAAAAATATGTGCAAGTCACTAAAAGGTTTAGTTGTTAAAGTGCATTCCTATGAGGTTGGTTTTTTTGTCCAAACTATTTTTACTGTAAAGAGTGATCTGCCCTGAATTTTTAATTCTCTCTAACTTGTAAGATTTTTATAGTTTTGGAGATATTGGATTAAAATGATGACCAAAAAATATTTCCATATCCTTCAGGTGAACCATTGCACAGGTAGAAAATGCATGAATGAGTTTGGAGAAGTGTATCAGTAAGACAGACTCAAACCTGGACTGTGGCTGCTACATGAGAACTGGATCAACAACCCCCAAATTTGGTTTGAATGTGGAGATTGATAATGCCACACACAACCCATGTATTAAGAGGGGATGAAGATATTTATTATGTACATAATAGGGTTTCCTGTGAAAACAGGGCAGATTCTCCAGTAGGTCCAAAAATTACTTCAGAAAATAGGGAGTGACACCAGCTTTGTTTGCTTTTATTAAAGTTATGAGATAATCATGGCATGAGAATTCTTACTCTGTGATCTGAACTAGTCACATCTGAGCTTTCTTACTGGCTTTCCTATTTCTGGAAAAAGAGAAAAAATGATGGAGGTAGGTTTTATAGACGGTCACATTCTGTAACAGGGTGGTCCCCAGGAAAAAGGGTGTGTCCCAGTTTCCCTGTCCCACCCAAGGTAGGGTAGAACTGAGCAGGATATAAGAAGCTGGAGAAGAGAGACAGGACACACACAGAGGAGACAGAACACACAGACAGAATACATGGGGGATGAAAGAAGGATGGAAAGCCAGAAGAGGCTCAAGGAGCAGAGAGACTTGTAAAGAAGCTGCACTGGCCTGGATTGATTGAAAGAGATGTGGGTGAGAGACCCATGGAGAAGTTAACGATGGCTATGTTGATTTTGGCTTTGATTTTGTTCTGTTCCTCTCAGAATTGTCTGGTTGTTTCTGACCCTTATGTGTGGGTCCCTGACAAAAGCTGTTCTAGACTTGTGGCAGGCTTTCGAGACTTGCTTTGGGCCAATCCCGTTTGGGTGGACTTTTACCCACGAGGAGTTGGATAACATTGGGTGCTTGACTTAGAAAATATATCCTTTGTCTTCTCTGTCTTTTCTAATTGTATTAAAGTTTCTTTCCACAAAAGGTACTATATGTTTGTATTGATGCAGCGGATGGCAGAACCTATTTAGATTGGGCAGGATTGGAGGTTTGGGGGTGCCCCTCTCCCTGCCCTGTAACAATTCAACATCAAAAGTAGAATCAAGCTCTTAACTACAGAGATAAATTGTTATTTAATGTTTGAAAAAATACAATGAATAGTTATTTGTAGTGGTACTTGATGTTTTACTTTAGATCTTCCTCTCTGTCTTCCTCCTTCTCTCCTTCCCTTCCTTTTGCTATAGGGGAGCAAAACTCTTCCACCTCCAGATATACTTTTTGGCAAAAGGTTGACTTCATGGGACAGGCTCTGAAATCTGGGTGAAGGTTTCTTTTTAAAAAGACATATATAAACTCCATGTAAGTGCGTCTCCCTCACTATACCAGGAAGACCTAATCACCTTTTCTCTTTTTGATAAGGAAGGGAGGTAAAACTTCTATCAGCATATCTTTGTTTACTGCATCTTCCTTGATAAACTCTCTAAATAGCCTTTTCCTTTCTCCCTCCCAGCCTCCCTTGTCTTAGTTGAGCTATTTAAGATGGCATCTGAAACCAAGTATCTAGTCATTCTGTATTTCTCTGATGTACACAGAAGGTATACATTCTATTTTATTAAGCTTCTTTTTTGGCTTCTATTATCAATCTGTCTGATATTTGTTTGATTATATGCCAGCCTAGAAGAACCAGAGTGGTGTGATATGTTTTCCTTTGTACCCCAACACTACACATATAGAAATAGATAGGTATCTACCTTTTCAAGATCTCTCCCTCTAAGTAGCTGGATATCTAGCAACACACACACACACACACACACACACACACACACACACGTTTAAAAATAATAACCACAATTAACATTTATGGAGTTCCTTCTGTGTGCTGAATACTAGCTTTTTATTTTTTATTTGTATTATTTAATACAATATTTTTAACAACCGAATGAGTTAATATTATTGACCCAATTTACGAACTAAGAAACTGATATAAAAAGACATTAAGACACCTGTTCAAGTAATTAAAAACCTCCCCCAAAACAAAAGCCCAGGACCAGATGGTTTCAGAAATGAATTCTACCAAACATTCAAAAATGAAATAGTTCCTGTATTACACAAACTCTTTCAAAAAATTGAGAAGGAAGGAATACTACCAAACACATTCTATGAAGCAAACATTACTCTAATACCAAAACCAGACAAGACAACACAAAAAAAGAAAACTACAGGCCAATCTCCCTAATGAATACTGGTGCAAAAATATTTAACAAAATCTTGGCCAACAGGATCCAACAATGCATCCAAAAGATAATACAACACGACCAAGTGGGATTTATTCCAGGGACACAAGGATGGTTCAAAATCTGAAAATCAATCAGTGTTATCCAACACATCAATAGAAAGAAAAAATAAGACCATATGATCATATCAATAGACACTGAGAAAGCATTTGACAAAGTGCACTACCCATTTATGATAAAAGCCCTTGAAATCCTTCGGATAGAAGGAACATACTTCAACATAATAAAAGCCATATACGACAAACCCACAGCCAGTATTATCCTCAATGGTGAGAAGCTGAAGGCCTTTCCACTAAGATCAGGAATAAGGCAAGGATGTCCACTCTCACCATTATTTTTCAATATAATACTGGAAGTCCTAGCCAGAGCAATTAGACAAGAGAAAGACATGCCAGGGAAAGGAGAAATTAAAGGAGACATTTTCCAAATAGGAAAAGAAGAAATTAAACTGTCTCTATTTGCAGATGATATCATAATATATACACAAAACCCTAAAAAGTCCATAGAAAAACTACTCAAACTCATAGACCAGTTCAGTAAAGTAGCAGGATACAAAATCAATGTACAAAAATCAGTAGCATTCCTATATGCAAACACCCAATCTGAAGAAGAAGAAATTAAGAGATCCATCCCCTTCAAAATTGAAACCAAAAAAATCAAATATCTGGGAATAAATCTAACAAAAAACATAAAGTACTTATACAAAGAAAACTATAAAACACTGTTGAAAGAAATAGAAGACACAAGAAAATGGAAAGGCATCCCTTGCTCATGGATTGGAAGGATTAACATTATCAAAATGGCAATCCTACCAAAAGTAATTTACAGATTCAATGCTATTCCAATAAAAATCTCAATGACATTCTTTTTTTTTTAAAAGATTTATTTATTTATGCATAGAAGCTGGGGTACAGGCCAGAGGCGTGGGGCGGGGAGAAGGTTCACCAAAAACAGAGCGGGGAGCAGAACAGGCAGATAGACCGAAGTACACTGCTGAGGGGAGCAGCGGGTGAGGCGGGAGAGGTCTGCTGCGCCATGTGGAAATCTCCCTGGCCAGGTATCGAACTCACATCACCACTGCCAACAGCTCCACAGCGCAGCGCTTAACCGCTGTGCCACCAGGGAGGCCCTCAATGACATTCTTCAAAGAAATAGATCCAATACTGATGAAATTCATATGGAACCACAAAAAACCTCTCATAGCTAAAGCCCTCCTGACTAAAAAGAAGAAAACAGAGGAATTTCACTCCCTGATTTCAAACTATACTACAAAGCCGTAATAATTAAAACAGTATTGTACTGGAACAAAAACAGACACAAAGACCAATGGAACTGAATAGAATACCCAGAATTAAAGCCACATATCTATGAACAACTAATCTTTGACAAAGGAGAAAAGAAAATGCAGTGGAACAAGGACAGTCTATTCAATAAATGGTGCTGGGAAAACTGGACAGCCACATGCAAAAAATGAAGCTAGACTACTACCTCACACCCTGCACAAAAGCCAACTCCAAATGGATAAAAGACCTGGACGTAAGACCTGAAAACATAAAATTTATAGAAGAAAATATAGGCAAAACTCTACACAACATGCATCTCAGCAAAATCTTGAAAGTCACATCCCCCAAAGCAAAGGAAGTGAAGGACAAGATAAACAGATGGGATTACATCAAAATAAAAAGCTTCTGTACAGCAAAAGAGACATTAACCAAAACTAACAGACACCCTACCAACTGGGAAAAGATCTTTGCACACAATAAAACCAATAAAGGACTGATAAAAATTTACAAGGAACTCACACAACTCAACAAAAACAAAGCCAATAATCCAGTCAAAAAATGGGCAGAAGAGCTAAAAAAAGGCACTTTTCCAAAGAAGAAAAACAAATGGCCAACAGGTACATGAAAAAATGTTCAACATCACTTATAATCAAGGAAATGCAAATCAAAACCACAATGAGATACCATTTCACACCTGTGAGGACAGCACACATTAAAAATACAGGCAACAACAAATGTTGGAAAGGATGTAGAGAAAAAGGAACTCTTCTACACTACTGGCAGGAATGCGAACTGGTCCAACTACTATGGAAAGCTGTATGCAGTTCCTCAAACTGCTAAAAATGGAACTTCCATAGGACCCAGCAATACCACTTTTGGGAATCTACCCAAAGGACACAAAAACACTAATTCAAAAGGGTACATGCACCCATATGTTCATTGCGGCACTGTTCACAATAGCAAAGGTATGGAAGCAACTCAGATGTCCTAAACTAGATGATTGGATTAAGAAAATGTGGTACATATACACAAGGGAATGCTACTCAGCATTCAAAGAAGATAAACACATGCAATTTGCAGCAACATGGATGGAATTAGAGGGGATCATACTCAGTGAAATAAGCCAGAAAGAAAGAGAAAAATATCAAATGGTTTCACTTATAACAGGACTATAAGGAAACCAAATAGGAGAGAGACACTCAGCGAGTGGAGGGGGCGACCGGGGGTGGGGAGGGAGGGTAAGGGCATAAAGTGGATTAGAAAAGAACACAAGCGACCACGGAGATGGATCACAGTTGAGTTGGTGGTGGGTTACCCAAGAGAAATACAAAATGTAAAAGATATATATATCAATAATAAAAAAAAAAGAAATACCAGTAAAAAAAAATAAATAAATAAAGACACCTGTTCAAAGTCAAGTGAGGGAATCAGGGTTAAAATCCACTTAGTCTGACTCCAGGGAGGCACTGCTAGCCGTTATCTATGTTTCCTGAACTTTGCATATATAAGGATCACCTACAAGACTTGTTAAAATATAAATTACCAAGTAGTTCACACCTCCAAATTCTGAATCAGTTAGGTCTGAGAAAGGTCATGAGAAATTGCCTTTCTAATGAATCCCCAGATTGCTGTGATCTGGGCTGGTTACTCTGGGAACCATTGTGAACACACACATTTATTTGAACACAGTTTTGTACAGTGCATGTGACTCATTCACCTTTACTTGATACATCTTCATTAAAGTTTATGTGACTGGACTTAACGAAACTGGTTAGAGCATAATACTAATCACACCATAATATTAATGACCAAAACTGAAAGACAATATATGATGTTTAAAATGTTGGCATTAACAACATTAGTATTTCTTTTCCAACTCTCTCACCACATAGAATGAAACATTGATCATGTTGCTTAATTTTATGACTCAGTTTCCTTACCTGTAAAATGGTAAAGTGGTAGTACCCTAATAAAGGACTATTATAAGTGTTAAATGAGATAACATTGTGAAATACCTAGTATTTAAATCTTTAGCTTGATATCAGTGATTGGTTAATGTCATTTTTGACAACCCTGTTTGAGGATTAATATCTCTTGTCAATAGTAAGATTCCCAAAGGAGTGCAAAGATTTTAGGAGGTTTGCCAGAACCATCCTTGAGAGTATAATATTAAATATAGTTTAGGATTTGTTGTAAGTAGGTTTAAATTGAAGATTTTTAAGGGTTTTTGGAGAGCCGTAAGCAGGAAAAATAGGGCCATAAAATCTAATATGTACCCTCAATTGTGTGGGAGAACATAAAGACTTATTTTTTTTGAATTCATACAACCTGAAGGAAAGCCTTGTTAGGTCCAGAACTGTTTTTGTCAAATATCTTAAAATCTACTGATGCTGTGTCCTTCCAACAGAGGGTCATTTATTTTTTTAAAAACAATCTCCATTAAAGAAATTGAATTGATTTACACATGGTCAAAATAATTAGATAATTGGCAACACTTTTCATCTTGCAGCCAGAAGTTTTATCATTAGAGCAGAACTTAAGAATTTTGCTATGTTGGCCTTGCCACTGTAATAAAATATAAGTGGGTAGTTTGTTTTTGTGTACTTTGTACCCTCTGAGTTTGTGCTGTACTGCCCTCTGGAGGACAGAACTCATCATAACACATGCATTAGAATTTGAGGAAACTACCGCACTTGTTGGTAAAGTCAAACTGTGCTTCAAGATGTGTGACTTGTGACAGATGAAAAAAATTGTAACACATGATAATTTTCCATTGGTATTGTTGAGCAGTTTTTTCATGTCCAGTATTTTTAACTTCTATAATAAATGACTCAATTTTTTTTTTTTAAGATTTATTTTTTATTTATACATACAAGCTGGGGTACAGGCCAGAGGTGTGGGGAGGCGAGAGGGTTCACCAGAGCCAGAGCGGGGAGCAGAACAGGCAGATCAGAAATACACTGCTGAGGGGAGCAGCGGGTGAGGCAGGAGAGGTCTGCCACGCCATGTGGGATTCAACCCGGCCGGGCGTCGAACTCGCGTCGCCGCTGCCGACAGCTCCACAGCGCAGCGCTTAACCGCTGTGCCACCAGGGAGGCCCAATAAATGACTCAATTTTTTATCAATATTCTAATTAGGTAGCTCTTTTGATTGACTTCTTAAATACATGTCTGATTTTTCCTATATCTTCTATTAATAGTTCAAATTTTGAATCCATCATGTGTGCCTCCATAATAAAACACTTACCTGAATGTATATAGGATTTGAATGTATATAGGATTTGCTATTTAAAGAAAATAACTTTTTATTCACTTGTCATTGATTTTCATATGAAAAGTTTAGCCTTTACAAGTACATGTGAGTGAAAACTTCTTTTGTTGTGTTTTAAAAATAAGTTATTTAAGCATTTCTATAACAAATATATCTATTGAACTTTACTGGTTGACAAACATCAGTGAAACCAGAAAAGAAAGATGGAAAAATCTTTTAAGCTGATCTCAGTGACTGTAACTGTCACTGTTTTAAGGTGGTGGGTAACCTATGGGGAACACACAATAATGTAAAAGATATGAATAACAAAAACAAAGAAAATATTTATTTAAAAAATTACTTTTTTAAAAAAATGACAGTAAAAAATCTAGGATGAACTTCACAAGACAATATTCTCTAAAAATTACATAGTGACATTATTAACACCATCATTATCCTTCTTTATTGTATCATTATCCAAGTCTGTATAACATAAGAAGTTGATGTTTGTTTTTCTTTTATACTTCAGGCTAAATATCTAAGGTTTCTTTGGCTATAACCTTTTGATTGAGAACCATACACATTTTACCACAAGAAGGATGAAAGAGGAAATAAAGTGGGAATCTTTGGGATGTCTTCTTTCCTTTTTGTTTTCTTTCATCTTCCAAGGGGATGTGGGACTGTCACTTTTGGCCTTGTAGAGAAAAAAGAAGCACAGCTAATTTAATTCAGTTCAGGATTCCTGTGAAGTTCACTGATAAACTAGATCAAAACCCTCTCAGTCCTAACAAATTGGTATAACTGCTGACCTGGCAGTTCAGCATATGGGGCAGATAGTGCAGAGCTAGGGCCTCTTTAGGTAAGCACTGTGACTTGTGACAGTCCTGTCTTTCTGAGAGTCCTCCATTGGGGCCTAGCCTTCTACAGTCTCCCAGCTTTTTCCTTGTATCAAACATTTTTTATCATCTTTCTTTCTTGTTATGAATAAAACACATAAAAATGAAGTTTCTTATGTCCTCCTAGGGGGAAAAAAACAAATAAACAAGAATATTGTAGATTTTGGTAAATGCTACAAGAAAGAACACTAATATACATTAACAGTGAATACATACATAGTCACTAATATATATTAACAGTGAATACATGCATAGTAATCATCAAAACAATAATCAGCAGCTAAATTGCTTCATGCTGAACTGTGTGCTATTTTGTGATTTAGTTTTCAAAATAAACACTGTGAGCTTGTTGTCATACCAAATTTGTAGCGGACATAAATGAGCTTCAGAGAGGTAAAGAACTTTACCAAGAATAATATATAGCGCTAATGGCAAAATAGCAGAAACACTTTGAAACAGTTCCTGCTGACTCTAAAGTTAGAATTCTTTTTTTTTTTTTTTTTTTTACTCCCCTACACTTTCCCTTTTAGACCCTGGCCTGCTTCTTTTAGGATACATCTCCGTCACCCCCCCACCCCCCTAACCCCCCTCACCCCCACCCCCGTCCTTTATATCCCTTTGACCTTTCTTACCTGACCCTCTTAACTTCAGAAGCCTCTTGTTATACATATTATAGGTATTTTTTTTCAAAATTTTTTTTATATAAATGTCCAGTAACAACATTCTGACTTTCTTTACTACACATAATTCCCTCCAACTCCTTCCATTGTACTGTAAATGTCTTTCATTATGGCTAAGTAGAATGTATTGGGGCATTTCCCTACCTCTTTGATTTTTTTGAAGAGTGTGAGTTCAATCTTCTTTATAGTTTTGGCAGAATTCACTGGACAAGCCATCTGGTCTTGAGCTTTTGTTCTTGGGGAGATTTTTTATTAGTCTTTCAATTTCAACTTCAGCTTTTGTGATTGAACTGTTTAAATTGTCTCTCGCCAGGTTCAATCTTGGGAGGCTGTATGGGTCTATTTTGTCTATTTCTTCTAGGCGGTACAATTTGTTTGCATAGAGACTTGTATAATAGGTTCTTATGATTCTGTGTATTTCTGCAGTATCTATTGTAATATTGGCTCTTTCATTTCTGACTATAAATTTGGGTTCTCCTTTTCTTCATAAGCATAGCAAATGACTTTTCAATTTTGTTTATTTTTTCAAAGAACTAACTCTTGGTTTCTCTGATGTTTTGGACTGTCTTTTTTGTTTTCTATTTCATGTATTTCTGCTCTAATTTTTATTGTTACTTAGCTTCTGCTGGTTTTGGGGTGAATTCGTTCTTCTTGTTCTAGTTTCTACAACTATAGAGTTAGATTGTTAAAATGAGATCTTTCTCGCTCGCACTCTTTTTTTTTAATGTGGGTCTGTATTGTAATGAACATCTACTACTATTTTTAAAACATCCCATAGAATCTGGTAGCTTGTCTCTCCATTTTCATTAGTTTGTAGATTTTTTTTATCTTTTCTTTGATTTCTTCATTGATTCCAGAGTTGTTTAGAAGCATTTTGTTTAGTCTCCACAAATTTTGGGTTGTTTCAAGATTCCCTTTATGGTTAATTTCTAGCTTTACAGCATGTGATCTATGAAGATACTTGATAAAATTTTTATTTTCATATGTTTTTCTGAAACTTATTTTTTGTGTGAATTTGAAAGTGTATTCACTGTGTTAGGTCTATTAGTAGTTGATGTCATTAACTATGTGCTCCGATGTTTGGAACATAAATGTTAGTAAGAGTGACAACTACTTGATAAGTTCTTCCCTTGATCAGTACATAATGTCCATTTTTGTCCCTGACTAATAAGCCTAGTTTACTGGGTAAGAGACTATTAGTTCTGATTTACTATTTGAGTGATTAGCATGCATGACCTTAGTCCAGCCTCTTATCTTCGTCAAATTCCATATTTTCATCTTCTTAATAGTTTTCCCGGGATTTCTGTCCTTCTCACTTAGCTTTTTCATCTTGTTTCCTAGGCATATGTATTGCCTATTTACAGCTATTTATGCTTGTGTATATGATTGGGACTCTGGAAATTTATCTTTGTCCTCTCCTAGTTTATCATCATGTGATGTGGGAGTAGGAGGGATGGCTAGGGCTTTAATACTTAGTTTGAGGAGAGACATTAGTTACCTCTGTATCTTGTTTTTTTCCTCAGTAAGTTATATTCAGTGCTTACTTCATCTTCCCTTCCCACCACCCTGCTCTTCCTTTCTTCCAGGGATCATGATCTATGAAAACTGGACCTCTCAGTGGGAAGGGAAGTATCAGATGCTCAGACTTACAACCTGGGAATAATTTGCACTTGGCTTAAGGGTAGAACTGTGGGTGTTGCATGGGAACACCTGTGACTACTTAACACTCTGTCTGCTACAATGGCAGTCGCTGCTTCATCTTTGCCTCAGTTGCCACTTCTGCAGGACTGGAATGTAAACACGCCCTTGGTTTGCCTTCCTGGAGGATTTGTGAGTTTAGTCTAAACTCCTTTCTGCTTTGGGCTTTTTATGGCTACACCTGGCTTTTCTTTGATTTCTTCCATGAGAGGATGGGGGAAGGGCTTTTAATAGCCAAATTGAAATGCCAGCTTCCCAAGTTCCCACCTCAGTGTCTGACAAGCTCCACTGCCCTGGGTTGGGTACGGCCCAACCTTGTGTCGACAATATTCCTACAAGGAATTTCACAAAGTCATGGCTTTCTCTCGGCATGGCTTGGGAAGTCAACCCCCAGCCCAGACATGCTCTCCCTCAGTCTCCTGTTCTTTCCTCTCAGCAGCCACCAACCTTAGTTCTTGAACTCCCTAGGGAGGTCTTGGGCTGTAGAGCTGGTACGGAGATCTGGATTTTCCTACAAGCATATATCAATCTTTTTTTATAATTGCTTTCAAGGAAGAAGATGATTCCAGCGCCTCATTCCGCCACGTTGTGTGTAGGAATAACCTTGTTTTTTTTTTTTTTCATTGTGCAATCTTTCTCTGGCTTCAATATTAGGGTAATGTTAGCATCATAAAATGTATTAGGGAGCATTCCCTCTTCTTGGAGTTGGAGAAATAATTTGAGCAAGATGGACACAAGCTATTATTTCAAGATTTCATAGAATTCTTTTGTAAAGCTGTCTAGCCCTGAGCTTTTGTTTCTGGGGAGATTTTTCATAACTGTTTCAATTTCCATGATTGTGATCAGTTTATTCAACTCTTTTGTTTCTCTCTGGTTTAGTCTTTGTAAGCTGTAGTCTAGAAATTTGTATATTTCTTCAGAGGTTTTGACTTTATTGACATGCAGTTATTCACAGTTATCTAATGATCCTTTGTTATATGTAATTGTTTTTCTTCATTCAATTTTTAATTCTGTTTATTAATGTTTCTTTGTTAGACTATCCATAGTTTTATCAACTTTATTTTTTTTATCTCTTTAAAGAACCAATCTTAGTTTCATTGAAATTTGCATTGTCTTTTGGTATCTGTTTATTTCTGCTCTTAGTTTTACTTACTTCCTTACTAATTTTATATCTTATTTCTCTTTTTCAAGTTGCTTTAGGTGTGATAGTAAGTTGTTAATTTGGAATTTTTCTTGCTTCTTAATGTGGGCCTACAACTATAATTATCTTCCCTGTTAAGACCACCTTTTTTGCTATATCGGATAGTTGTATCCTTGTTTTCATTGACTGTGGGTATTTTTTTTTGTTTGTTTTTTGCTTTAATTTCCTCTTAATCCACTAGTTATTAAGTAATGTAGCTATCTATTATTTTAATAGTTGATTTTTAGCTTTATGGCATATGGTCAGAAAGAGTGCTGGTATGATTGTAGACTTCATAATTATATTAAAATTGGCTTTTGTCTCGACATATGGCTCATGAGTACTTAAAAATGTATATGCAGTATTTTGGGGGTGGCGTATTCTGTAGATATCTGTTAAGCCTATTTGCTCTAACCCCTCATTTAAGGCTATTGTTTTCTTATTTTCTATCTTGTTTATGTGTCCACAGTGTTAAGTAGAGTATTAATAAACTGTAATATTATAACATTGATCAAGGGCCTAGTAGAATAAGAAGAAATAACACTTGTAAATATATATATATGTATATATAGCAAATGATAAATACAATGCTATATAAGAAATTATTAATAGAACTAGAGAGAGCTATTGACAACAACATGATAATATTACAGGCTATTAAAATCAACTATTAAAATAAAAACCAGGAAAGAGAATCTGACAAGATGGCAAGATGTTTTTTTGTTGTTGTTGTTGTTGTTTTTACTCCAGCATTTGTGTTATATACTTTTGGCTCTTAATTTTAATTTTTATGGGTTGTAGTAGGGAGTTTCCTTTTTTATCTTAATAAATTGGTTCTGTACCCCTCCTACAAGAAGTTGGATATGATCCAGGATATTTTACTTAGGATCTTTAGGTGTCTTTTATTTCATAGACCAGTATCTTGGTACCTATTCAGATGGCCAGGACAATGGTGCCAGTCTAAGGTGATACTTAGGAAGGAACCAGGCTAGTGGGGCACTGTAAGGTTGCCTCAGGTGGGCATGAAGGTTTCATGCCTACTGCAGCGCTGTGAGTACCTGAGTTGTGTGAAGGGAATCCGCAGTGGTTCTATACCCTAGGCCAACTCCTTGGCCTTGATGTCTAGTGTCCTGCCAGCCTCAACCTCTGGTGTGTTGAGAAATAGATTTAGCACTGAGGGAGAATTATTGTCTAGACAGGGTCACAAGCCAGGAATTTTTGTTTTCCAAAAAGGATCCTTACCCTGGAGCATTTGCTGAGCCTGTCATAAAGATCCAGGTGCATAAACTGGCTAGTGAGAGGCTCCGGTTATTGTCTGGGTTTTGGCTCTGGATGCTGGCATGCAGGTGTTTTGCATATCACTGCCTCAGGCTGCAAGTTTTATTTTGTCTATGAAGAGACACAGGTGACCGATTTGACTTTCTCCTACAGATTCCAGTTTGGGAACCTCAGACTCAAGCTTTACTCACTTTGTTGCACCCTTATTACTATAGTTCTCCAGTAGAACACTCTTTGCCTGTATGACAGCACAGTATACCCCCTTCTCAGTATAGTGCCAGTTTTCAAAATCTCTAGCATAGGCATGTGCCCCTGAGTTACCAAGAGCATGAGGGCTCTGTACAGCAGCCACACCTCCCACTTGTAGTCATACTACCTTGGAATCTCAGGGAACACAGTTAATTCATCTTTCCCATCCCTTTCCACTGTACCAATACTCCTGATGTATGTGATAGACTTTGTTTTGTTTCAATTTAGTTGTGATATATGTAGAGAAGCTCAGCCCAGCGTCCTCACTCTACCACCATCTTGCCAGATTCTGTTTTCCTATTTATGTCTAGATTTTTCAATCTAAACAAAAGTATCTATATGCTGACCTAGGAATGCTAAGTAAAGCTCCATGTAGGAAAATTCTTATTTAACACTTCAAAGGTCAGCCCAAGTCATGATGGGTGACCAAAAAATGGAACTAAATAATAAATGTTTGTTGCCTTTCATCTATTTTTCTGTTCCTCTCACCTTAAAACTATTCCATATTGCCCAGTGTCAGGATCTAAAGCAACTAAGTTGTTTTCTATTGCTTTCCACTATAGTACAGGTACAGATCAAATGACCAGTCAATAGAAATGCAAGCATGAGAATCAATTTCCAAATAGCACTGCAAGCAGGGATTAGAGCCCTCGGGTATTATTGCTAGTGTATTATATTGTCCTCTAAGTGTTTCCTGATTCTGAATTTCTGTCTGTTCCCTACTCTTGAATATTCCAAGATTTCATACATCTTATAATGTGACAATGTTGGCACAAATCCTTATTTCAAACCTCAGTCAGTAGTTTCATTCACCTTTAGTGGTTCCCTGTAGTCTCTTAATCATCTCCCTAGCCTGCTTCCCTTTATTCATTCCAACACTGGCATCTTAACCCAAAGAACCCCATCACTCTGTACCACTTAGTTGGCACCTGCCCAGTGTAAGCCTCTGAGGTCCCTCCAGTCTCCTTACTTTAAGAGTATGATCCAAGACTCAAAGACAGACAGGCAGCTAATTAGGTGCAAGAGATTACTGGCCATCCCTGCATAGTGTTTCCAAAGAGTCAAGGGAAATTAAGAGGGTTGGAGGGAACTGGAACTCAGCAGCTGCACTGGGCAGACACAGAACCCAAGTACAGAAAACAATCATGCATGAGCACAGCCAAGCTGGTACGAAGAGAGGAACTTTTTCTAAATGTTCAAAAATTTTAGTACTTAAATATATCAATCACCAATGATTTTAAATTCTAGACATTGTGACCATCATCAGTAATAAATTATATTAAGATCAATTCTGCTAATTGTCATTTTGCTATGGTATTGCTTTTGCTAATGTGGATTTTAACTATACCCCCTCTAAAATCATTGTCATTGTGTTTTCTGCCCACTAAGCACCCATTTCCCTACATCACATTCCTAAATTTCCCAGAGTTATCAGATAATATAGGCTATCCAGTTAAATTTGAACTTCAGGTAAACAGCAAATAATTTTTAATTTTTAAAAAAGTATTATTTACTGTATTACAATATACTATAGTATATACTATATGTCATTAAATTTTAGTAAAATATTCTTATTTAACAGAAATTCCAATGTAACTATATTTTACCTGGCCACCTGTTGATCTTATGTAGAACAATCAAAGAATAAATTATGACTACCAAAGTAGGCTATCTCCCAGACCCACAATTGGCCTGTTCCCTTGGAAATTTTTGCTTCCGTATTGTCCAGGTCATAGATATTCTTGTTCTAATGTATGGCAGCCAGTAAATGTTTAATAGTTCTTGCACTTAAAATCAAAAACAATACTCGAGATTGTCCTCAACCAAACAGAATAGGACTAGCACCTCTCTCACTGTGGACTCCATTTTTGTTAATAGAGCCCAAAGTAATATCAGCTGTTAGGTCAGCTTCATCATATCGATATTGATCTTTATCTAATTCATACTAAATATTTCATATTTTTGGCTGAATGATATTTTAGTACTAATTTTCAAGGCTTACTTACATTGTATTTTTAAAAATTCACAACAGATTTTCCTCATCCATTTTCTTTTAGAGATCCTCTACGCTCCCAATGACACAACTTTACTCCTAGTCAGGCTTGTCTGAGATTGTGCCATCAGAATTTCATGTTACCTGTGAATTTTTTTCTCCTAACGTTAAAAAATTCAATTTTGTAAGGTATATGCTAATCTATGCCTACAGATTACTTACTTCACATATATTATCTTTTAATTCTCACATAAATATGATAATTAAGTTCTGTTATTTCTGATTTACAGGTGAGGGAACAGACATTCAACAAATCAAGTGACTTCTCCAGGCCAACACTTGCAATGAAAATAAAAGGACTAGAAATGGAAGTGGCAAGGACAGAGCCAAGCAAAGATGGTTGGACAACTTCCTAACCAGAAATAGCAGTGAGAGTGGCATCTCTGGAGAGAAGGCACAGCCTCAGAGCATTCCAAGGATCCACAAGGACACAGGTAGGATTTCTACCAAACAGCAGCAGCTGCCAAACCCCTCACCAGAACATCGTTAGGCACACTTTGAATGGGCCTTTGGCTGGCTTTAAAAAGTAAAAAATAAAAAAGATTGTAGAACTGAAGCATGGATGGAACTAGCCTGGACTGTGGTTGCCAGATATCTAAAATTTCTGATTATTTAATTTTTTTGTAAAATAGTAAACAAAATTTAAATTTAAAAAGAAAAGTAGAGATTTCACCAGATGCCTGAAGAAGTTTAATTTTATTTTCATTCTTATACTACTTCATGTTGGAGTTGTATCCCTGGAATAGGATATTAGAAATCCTCTACTTCTTCATTTTATAGAAAAATAGGAGTCCAGAGTATTTACATGACCCATCCAAAAATCATACTCACGGTGTTGCAATTTCTAGAGCCCACATTCCCTAGTCTAATCTCTGTTAATTAGGCTATAATGATATGATCACTATATGATATAATTATTATAGTTTATTTTAACTTTAAGTTGATAGCTAATATTTAAAACAATTTTATTTTATGATTTTTTAGTTTCTTTTTAAGATTTATTTATTTATTGCGTAGTAGAACTGGGGTATAGGCCGGAGGTTTGGAGTGTGAGAGGATTCACCAGGGAAAGAGTGGGGAGCAGAACAGAGTGACTAAAGTACACTGCTGAGGGGAGCAGCAGGAGAGACAGGAGAGGTCTGCTGCACTTTGTGGGTTAGCTCCCTGGCCGGGGATCGAGCTCAGGCTGTAGCAATGATACATATTTATTTGGCATGACAGAGTAATTCTATTATCTACCTATAATCTAGCTACTTATCTATCTCTATATCTGTTTATCTATCTCTCTATCTATCTATCTATGTCTCTATCTATCAATCATCTATCCATTTACAACTGCCTATCTATAATCATCACCTTTCTATCTACTAATTTGCTTTCTTGTGCCTTGTCAGTGAGGTCTGAGACACTTGCTCTTTGCAAATAAGCAATGTGCCATCTAGTGGTAAGAAATCTGAATTGTAGTCAGCAGTCAGCGTAGTAGTTAAAGGAGCCACCAGGCACTAATTCAGATGTCTCAGACTTGTAAGATATCTCTTTCTTTTTACACAGAAACCTCTATGTGGCCTTTTACTTTTAATTTTTAATTACATAATTTTTATATCAGCAAGTTTTCCTTCAGAGAGTAAACACTGGCTCCTATAAGCCAATAAAAGATGTTTTAAAGGGCTGAGAGGATCCAACTGCATCATTCTGTCCCAGAGCAACTCTTAACACAGCTATATCTTAGTGTATAAATGTGTTTAGGATTAGAATGACATTTCCTAAGAATCTGTATTTAACGTTAATTGACAACCTTTCAATGTGTCCAGAAGTTCACAGCTTTATAAGTGCAGTTACTAGATTTTTTTTCCAGCAAATATGAATAGGGTTACTGAATATCATTCAAAGGATTAGCAATTTCCAGGGGCTAGCTTTAACATTTCCTTTTTTTCAAATTGACATAGCAACATTAGCATCTTTATTCAGTATTTTTTAGTATATCTTTTCCATTTCTTTATTTTCAGTCTTTTTGGTTTTGACGCTTAGATGCTCTCATGAGACAAAGTGATACCAACTGGAACAAATCCAATTACAGAAATTACAGTTCTGTGATTATTATTATATATTTGGGCTTATTTGTTTCCATCACCTTATTTTGTATACTATTTTACATGGTTTTTCATTTAATTTTTGTTCTCAAGTTTTTTTTTATTTCCTTTTTATTCCTCTACTAGGTTGGAAATGTGCTATATTTTCATTGTTTTTAGTAGTTAGCCTTTTTTATTTTTAGCATCCATTGTTGACATAACAAAGTCTAAGGTTAACAAATATCTCTATTCTCTCAAAAATATTAGAACAATTTCAGGTACACACTGCCCTCTTTTATGTTAGTTGTCAGGTATATTAGGTACTACTTGCTTTTAAACTTCTCAAAATAAGGACTTTTGCAAATAAAGGACATTTAGTTTTACCAAAATTGTAAGCATTTATTTGGGAGAAGTGCTTTATGCTTCCTAATTCTTTTTTTAGAATACTCCTTTCCTTGGTGGGTGCGGAAATGTTATATTAGTTCTTTCATCAAAGCCCAAATATTAAAAAAAAACTCTCAGAATTTGTCTGGAAAAAAAATGCCTGTGTTTTACCCTCTGTCTTAGCCAATCATTTAGCTGGGTATAAAAATCAATTTGTTTACTCACTTTTTCTGAGTCTGAAAATAACTTCTCATTGCTTGTGAAGTTCTTGGTACTTATAAACTACCTGTTTTCATTCAAATTACCTTTATTGAGTAAGCTGATCTGTCCTTTCTTCCAAACTTTTTTAGTATATTATGCAGTTTCACAACATGACTAGTTACAGATTTAATTTTATTTTCTTGCTCTGACTATGTGTGCCACTTCAGTCTCAAATCTCATTTTCTTTCACTTTTGACAAACTTTCAGGCAATATTTCTGTGAATATTGACTCATGCTAGATTCTGTCACTTATAAAACACCTTTCAGAAAGATGGGGATGTTCTTGTTTTATCTTCCACATCTCTTAATATTTGTCATTGTGATGGCTAATTTTAACTATGTTAACTATGTTAAGGTTTTAAGTTTTGTTAAGCACCACTCTAGATATTATGGTGATGTATATTTTTAGATGTGGTTAACATTTAAATCAATAAATTTTGAATAGAAAGGAATACCTTTCCTCATCTAATTAGTTGAAGGCCATAAGGAAAAAAAAACAACAACAACAAGGTCCTCTGAGGAGGTAGGAATTCTGCCTCATCAGTTCTGCAACATTAGTTCTTCCCTGAAATTTTATTCTCAGAGTCTGCTCTACAGATTTGAAACTCACCAGCTCCCACCATATCTATCTGTCTTTCTATTCATCTATTTATCTATCACATATATGTGTGTGTGGGTGTACATATATGTTGTGTTTGTGTGTGGATGTATAGTGAAAGAGATACTATAGAATATATGGATTTATTACGGAACACATATACAACAGAACATATATAAAACAGTACATATAAATTAGTATATTTATATCTCATCTGTTGCTTCTGTTTCTGTCTAAAATACTCATATTTTGCATTCTATTTCACTATATTGCCTTTTACATTGCTTGGTTGATTTCTTTAGCTCCAGCATCCTGTTTACTAACAAAATTCCAGCAGTTTCTAATATGTTTAAAATTTCCATTCAATTATTTTGTTACCTTAATTTTAAAAAAATTGTCCTTTTTTTCAGATATTCCTGCCTATCATATTCCTGCTATCATATGATTTGATTTTGATTCTGCTTTTATATTTTTTAAACAATAGAAATTATTTTCTTTATAATATTTTAGATTGTTTTGCATATCCAGATTTGGGGAACTAAGCTACTTGTGCATTGCCCTTGCTAGCTCTTCATCATGATAATTTGATTTTTCATGAATGTGAGGTTATTT
Organism: Scalopus aquaticus; assembly: GCA_004024925.1. Taxonomy (NCBI): domain Eukaryota; kingdom Metazoa; phylum Chordata; class Mammalia; order Eulipotyphla; family Talpidae; genus Scalopus; species Scalopus aquaticus. The sequence goes on along the minus strand of PVIJ01009554.1, from coordinate 19,762 downwards.
TTCTGCAAGATTGTGATTCTTAAGTTTAAAAATATCTGTGCATAGGTTGCCTCTCATGAAGCTTTGGGAGTTGTCATGATTCTTAACTAAATAAATGCCTCTCTTTAAACCCCCTTAATCACAGGCTTCCTAAACTGCCCCAGATCCCCACCACCCTCACTCCACTATCTAGCTCAGATTCCTTCATGACAAGATTTCATAAAGTAATTTTTATTTGATAGCACTTGCATTTGTAATTATACTTGTTTGTATGATTATTTGAGAAAAATGTCATTGTCTCCACCTTCAATAGCTTCTTAACTCCCTAAGAACAGGGATTTTATATATATGTGTGTATATACATACACACACACACACACATACACACGTATTTAAGTTCACCATTTTATCCCTAACACCTGGCATAGCACCACATACATAGTAGTCATTAAATATCTCTTGGTTAACAAAATGACCAGTAAATGCATCTCTTTATCCTGCTTACTGTAAGAAAGTTCCCCTGGATATATTTCATTCAGATACTGAATGAATTAACTTTGAGCCTTTTTCCCCCTCCAATAGCAGGTATTTTTGGTACAGCTATGGTTAAAATGGTCAAATACAGATATATTACCAGTTAGGGAGTTTCTTTATGAGGTTTTGAAATATTGAATTATCAGTCATGTAAAAACACTAAAAGATGCCTTTTATAATTCCACAAAGTGTTTGACTAGCTCCAATAAAAAAAAAAAAAAGTATATTCCCCTCCATGTGAGGAAATGTTTGATTAGATAAATACCTTGAGACAGTTTCAACCTGAAATGATATCCCTAATTCAGGTTTTAGGGACCTTGACCTTGATTTCAAGTTGGGAGACTCCAGTTCAGAATTTTCTTAATGTTGAGATGAGATGATGGGTTCCAGGAAACTTATGAGTTTTAAAGAAGTGGATTAGAATTTTCCATATTTGATTGCAGAGCTCTATAAAACTGGTAATTTTTGAGTTTGAATGAGTGTGTAAACCTCTCTCTAGCATTCTTAAATGTTCATGTATTGTGATGGTAATAAAGAATGTAAATTTAGGTATCAAAATTCTGAAATAGAAGAAAGATTTTACTAGATTACTGGATGTTGACATTACATGTTAATTTCAGATTTAAGGTCCCTAAAACCTGAATTAGGGATATCATTTCAGGTTGCAACTGCCTCAAGTTATTCATCTAATCAAGCATTTCTTCATGTGGAGGGGAATATACTTTTTTTTTTTATTGGAGCTAGTCAAATACTTTGTCGGGGGGTGGTTTCTGTCTGAATGTGTGTATGTGTGTTCTGCTGGGCCAAAACATCTTAGTCTAACTACTTTTAGTAGTAGGGAGTGGCATTTTTTGATTGTGTAGCTATCCCTTAGGAATAAATGAGAGCTTTGTCAAAAACAGGAGTTAAATAACATGACTATTCAATATTTTTCTTGCATATATGTGCATATACATAAGATTGGATGAAATGAAGTGAGTGGGAAAGCCACCTGTTGCGTAGATGCATTGGGTTTAATCAATCCCTATATAACTTCATATAATAACTTCTAAACAATGAAAGAATTTTTAAATACTCAAACTTTAACATTGAAAATAACCACATCTATAGACTTCTGTTATATTTCCTCACTTATAGGAACTTGAATTTTCATTTTATTACTCTCATAAGTTATGTATAATTGTTTTAATTTACTATAAATAAAAAGCAAAAGTTTTAATCAAAGTATAATTTAATCATTGCCAATTTAATAGTTGTTCAATTACAAATGGCTGGTAAATCTTCTTTTTTTTCTTTTCTTTTAGCCTCATAAATAGTCATCTGGCATTAAATATTTGTGATCTAGGCCAGTAACCTTTTTCAATCTCACAGGACCTTTTTTAATTAAACTATATCTTTGTCCCATGTCTGTAATCCTCTCACTGACATTTTATATACAAGGTACCTTGCTGAAAAAAGGTCAAGCAGTACAGTTATAAATGGAAAAGAGATTAAAAGAATTCTCAAGCCATGGTGTGATCTAAGAGTGAGTTAAATATGGAGCAATACTTAGTAGACATGCTCAGTAGACAAGGGGGAATCCTTTGGGTAGATATTAATGTTTGGGGCAAGAAAGCAAATGAAAAATATTTTTATGGCAATATGAAAAGTACATTTTTTTTTTTCATAGGCCACAGTAATTGTTGTGAAGGACCACCATGATGCTTTAGTAGCTATAAAATGTTCTGGAAAACAATTGCAAAGTATAACTAAAGCATTTATATAATTCTTGCCTACAAAGACACTTTTGTTGCTCCGTAAACCTTGCAAATGTCAGTCTAGTGTTAAGGTTAATTAACTCTAGAAGTAAAAGAAACATGTTGAAACTTTTATGCATCAATGAAGAGTAAGAAAGGAATGCAAGAACTAAATAAAGGAGAGGGTGTGAGCAAATGCCACATTACTGAAAATTCTATTTTAGTGTCTATATATTGAAGAGTACTTATAATGTTTGGAAGGTAAATACATTCACAGAAGTGACTTACATTATTTTCACCAGAACATTAAGCAGAAATTGAAAACGGATTTTTCCCCCTTTAATATTCTCCAGCTGGCATGTTATGACTAAAACTTGCTGAATCCATGCCACACTGTGATGCATTTAATGGTGTACATGGGTACAACTAAACAATACATTACTTGTAATGTCTGAAATAACCTAGCAAAGCATGGTACTCAAGTGTTGAAATACCACTGTCTGTTTCTCAGAGGTTGCTTAGTTATACCCAAGAGGCCAACCTTCTCTGAAAAGCCTTTACTGCTAATTTCTTTGTCACTTTTATATAGTCCAGTGATAAAAGGGCACCCTTTCATTCACTCCTCTGTCATCAGAATGGTGTTATTTAGATGTTAATGCTGGAGTCTAAGCAATTGACACAGTAGCTTTAACCATAAGACTCTTCTTTAGGGTTCTTAGTGTTTGTATTTATAAATGGCCCACTTGGTTACAATATCTTTTAATTTTTAAAAAAGACCAAAAAGTAAAATAAGATAAAAACAGAATTTTAACTTTGCCTGAGCTGAATCTTTTTTCATCTCCCAGGCTTTGGGTTTCTGCGCAGGATCTTTGTCAGTGCTAAATGAAAAGGTTACTGTTTGCACTTTCCTTCAGCTATTATAAGACTGCTGGCAGTGACTGCACTATCAAGTTCCAGCAGGTCAGTCCCTGTCCAAAGTAACTGGATGCTTTGTTTGAGAAATGTGATAGCTATTGGACTGACATCATGATGCTTGTGACCCAGCTTGTGCCCCTAGCATCAAATCAACTACAGTATAGACAATAAGATCAGTTTCTAAACATAACCTGGCAGATGTTTTGTGTGTACGTTTACACAGTGGAAAAATATTTTAATTAGAAAAACTAGTTATTTTCTAGAAAAAAAAATCAAGCAAGTCAAACAAGTTCATTGCGTTTTTGTGGTCATTTTAAATATGTTCTATTGGGATGCAACTTTTTTTTTTTCCAAAGGACTTATCCATCTAGATAAAATTTTAGACTCAGGCCAGTTAAAAACAGAAAAATTCAGTTGATCAAATGGTTCCCTTTTCTAAATAAAAACTTTCAATTAATTTTCTGAACTGATAGAAATGACTAATTTTCCCATTGATAAAGTTGAGTTTTTAGTAATCAAAAATCTGTTGAACCATTGATTAAAATTAGGCAAAATGAGTTTACCTACTCATGACAAATTGGGCCTTTGTTACATGATATTTCTTTCAGTTTACTTTTTTAACAGGTTAACTTGTTATTCACAAACTAACTTACTGGGATACAAGTTATAAAAAACAATCTATTGAATTATATTCTGTACAGAGTACTCCTCAATGCCCCATTTTACTATTTTCATTGTAGGTATGTTCAAATTCATGAAAATAAGATTCAGGGAAATTATGTAATTTGCCTAAGGTCATTAGTAAGTTTATTTATCTCTAAAATCATGTTTTTCCATGTACAGTACTCTCTTCTACTTACAAATCTATACCGTCATCAGTAATAGTGACTTTAAAGTTTATTTATGTACTTTCCCTTTTTTATCATATTGCCTAGTTGTAATACACAGGGCTTTAATTTTATTTTACATATATATATATATGTGTGTGTGTGTGTGTGTATACATATATCAGTGTGTAAATAAACAGATAATATAAATTATTGACATGTTAAAATTATTTAAGTAGTTTTGTTTAAATAGAAAGACACTTAAATTTTATTTGGCTGTGCAGATACATATAAAATAAACAGAATTTTAATATCTCATTATGGACTATATCTTTGAGAATTTTCTACTTTCCTGCTTCATCAAAGCTATAATTTTTTGTGACTGTGGATATTCACAAAATATATATTCGCTGTTAGAAAAAGAGCAAGATGATGTGGTAAATACACTAGGAGTTTGCTAGGTGGTGCTACAACATGTATTTGTAATACTCTACTGAAAGTATCTATTTGAAAAGGAAATTTCTTGTAATTAGAAATATTCAGATCTATACTGATATTGGAAGTATTCTTATGACATAGTCTTTGTTGTTTCAGAAACAAAATTATAGTACCTCCTAACATTCTATCATATCTCATAAAGATTTATTCATTAGGACCATATCATTAATCAGTATGTATTAAATTTATAAGCAACATATTATATTATAGTGAAATTAATTGGGGATGAAGTCACACTGGTAATACTATTATCCTGTTTTGTAATGCCAAAAATTTCATATCGTGTTGAATATGAGACAAAATTTCCACAATTAAGGACATTTAAATTACTATTCCAGAAAGTTTGTATAACAGACTAGTTGTTATACATTAACTCTTACTGAGAATAATTAGAAAAGGTAGATGACTTTTTTTTTAAGACAGTAAAGTTTATTTAAAGGAAGCACTTGGGAAGGGCAAAGAAGCTGTTGTGGGCCCGTAGATGATTTTTTTTTTAAATTCTGTTTGAAGTCATTGAAAGTTCACAAGGCATCAAGGAGGGATTTGAGAGACAGATTCTTCTGAGGAAGGTAGAACTTCCTCACTTCTGAGGAGAGATCTTGAGAAAAAGTCTTTTCCTTTTCCTAAAGATGGTATAGCAATTCCTAAGTAGCTGAGAAGCTAAGCAATACTTACAGGATATTTATACCTATGGAGAGACAAATACTGAAACACAGATTTTCAGTAGAAAGAGAGGCTCTGGTAGTTATCCCAATATTTTATTTCAAATCCCTGAAGTGTTATTCTAGTAGTAAAACCATTTGAAAAGGCCTTCAAAAATTGAAAGTAAAATTAAGACATGGTCAGGAAAAATCTTAAAGAATTATCATCTGTAAACCTGAATAAAGGATTTTGGAGGGTGGGAAATTAAAAATAACAATTGGAAGTAAGGAAATGCTATAAAGAATGAAGAACAAAAAAGAGAGTTAAAGTATGTACTTAAGTAAAATTGAATATTGAGTATACAAAATAATATTAATATATTGTGAGATTTTAAATACATGTATAATTAAAACACTAGGGATTTTGCATTTGTCAAAACTCATAGAACCTTACAGTACAAAAAGAAATACTTTAGTAAATGCAATGTAAAAAGTCAATTAGGATAGTGCGGGCTTCAGGATAGAGTGCAGACTGTGATAAGAGTCTGTGTTACAGAAATATAATTCCATTAAAGGAGTTGGAAGAAATTTTTGCCTAAGTAACTTAGGAAATGAGTAGAGACTATATGACTAAGTACTAAAGAAACATATACATAAGCACTGGATTCTAGCTAAAAAGTTGTTTTCTATGAGGATATAGGTTAACAATTCTGATCATTATATATGCATACTGGGATTGAGTAAATAAGCAAATAGATGATGCATAGTGGGAGCAGGTTTCTTAATATTGGAGTGAGAAATTACAGCTAAGTAATGGTGGAAGGCTAAAATGAATCATGTGGCATTAGAGACAGAGACATCAATATGAACTCATATTTAGCTTAATATAGATACAGATGCTTATGTATAGAAATAATTATAGACAGTATATATATGGGGTTTAGTACATTGCATTTAATTTCTAGGACTGACTGCCCATAGGGCCTGGAAGCAAAGACATTGCAGTAGCAACAAGCATTACTGGAATCCTTTTGTTTGCAATAAAAGGAACTAAGCTGTTTTAGGCTGGGGAAGGGAATATACAGAATCATCTTAAAGTCCAGAAAGAAAGGAATTGTTTAGAAAGCAAAGCAATGGTGTATATGTCAAAGGGATCCAGGAACCCACTGAAAGAGTTCCTTGGTTAAAGCTGGAATTATTTGAACAGCAAAATAAATGCAATATTGGCTTACCACCTAATGTAAAAAATGAGTACCAATGGTATAAATAAATACCTATTGTATAAATAGATGTTTAATAAGTAGATGGAGAATAATACACAAATTTTTCATTGAGGCGAAAATAAATAATTTACATAGGTTTATTACCCTCAAGGAGGTGGAACATGATTCGCTACTCCTTAAGTATGAATTCTACATAAAAACACACTCATTCACTTTGAATTAAGGTTGAAAACAGTAACAAATAAGGCAACTAGAGATAAATCTGTATGTTTCCATGTCAAATAATTATCTCTGGCTAGTCACTGAATAAAAGAAATCACAGTGAAAGAAAATATTTTAACTGAATGATATTGTAAATATATATCAAAACTTGGGATATACCTAAAATAATTTGAATATATATATGACAATAAATCTGAGACTTTTGCAAATGAAGAACTCATGAAATAGTATAATTTATGAAAACTGATGTGGAAAATATAGAAAATCTGGATAGTCCTCTAGTCAACTAAGGAAACAAATATCTAATTAAAAACCTTTCTCGAAAGATAACTGAGTTTTGTTAGGTTCAGCAGTGAATATTTATAAAATTCAAGAATAACAAATTTACAGAAACTCTTCCTGGCCACAGAAAAATTAGAAATACATTCCAATGCATGTTATAAAATAAAAATTTTTATAAGAAAACTTTACAAAAGCACTTCAAGAAAGAATAATTACGAGTGAATCTCTCTCATGTACATAGAACAAAAACACTAAAGCAATTATTATTAAGCAAAATCCATTGTTAAATATAATGGAAAATTATATGTGGAAACCAATTGATCTATTCCAAGGATGTAAATACATATGTATATCTCTCTATATGCATATATATGTATCTATCTAAAGTTCATATATATAATCATTTATTTCAACAGCTACACAAAAAATATTTGACTTAACACTCCTAAGAAAAATCTAAGTAAACTAAGAATAAAAGGGAACTTTCTTAATCTGATAAAAGGATATACAGTAAACCCTACAGCAAACACCATACTTACTTTAAAATATTACAAGTTTCCCTCTGAGTTTAGAATAGAAAAGATTGCCTCTTGATGTCATCTATATTTAACATTGTACCAGAGTTTCTATCTACAGGAGTAAGGCAAAATAAACATAAAATTTATTTAAGATTAGAAAGGCAAAAACAAAACACTGCCATCATTCACACCTGTATTCATGATTATATATTCAAACATTTTTTAACAGGAATTAAGAGAATATACCAGTTTCTACAACTGATCTTCGTTTTTATGAATTCTGAATTTGTGACTGCTTCGGCTTGTTAAAATTTTTTGTTCACACCAAAATTAGTACTTAGTACTTTCATGATCATTTGTGAACATACACAAAGGAAGTATTTAAAATTTGAGTCTACCAACACACACATTCCCAGCTGAAGTCAAACAAGTGAACATTCTGTCACCTTGTTTCAGTTTTCATAAACAACTGTCCTTCTCACAGTCTGTTTACATTTTATGCATTCTGTGGGCTTTTTTTGTTGGTTATTTCCTTTTTTAAAATGACCAAGAGTAAAGCAAAAGTGTCGTCATGTGTTCCCATACTCAAAAAGGCTGTGTGTATGTTACATGGAAAAAAGTTTTTTCTATGCTTCATTAAGCCATGAACTATGATAATGTACATTGTGAATTCGATGTTAATTAACAGTATGCATTAAATAAGATGTATCTAAGTAGAAACACATGAAACATTGATTGGATGAGGAAAATGTGACCAGAGGCATATAGGAACATAATTCTGCATTTCTTCTGCAAGTGATGGATCAGATTTACTTATGCAGAGTACAAGGTGACTTTATGGAATGTCACTACTGATAAAAATAAATATTAATTGTATATTATATTAAGCACTCGATATAATTAGAAAAAATGTTTCAATATCATGTAAAATGTAGTTTAAAACGTAAAAAACTTCGGAATAATTCTAGCAAGAGATAAGACCACACAAAAAATCCAAGACATTATCAGGAGAAATTAAAGGAGCTACATTTTTCTTCTTGTGTTCGGCCCCACACAGACACATCAAAAATATGCATGGAAATAAAAATACCATAATTTTCCATGTTGTCTTCCTTATTGCCCATAATCCTTGAAGTCAGACATAAGTATCTGTAGTGAGATTTGGTGACTGCATTTCTGATTTAAATTGAGAAAATTTTCTTGGAAAAATATATTAACCAGCCATTTTTGTTTTCTTTTTTAAGTCATTATCCCCAAACAGTCCTTAGGCTGCTGAGGTATTTTAATCTTTAAGATGTCCACATTAAATGCAAAGTCTCTTGAGAGAAGTGCAGACTGTAGCAACAGTTTGCTAATATCTTAGGAAATAGGAAGATGCAATCAGAGTGGGTGCAGAAATGGGAAGATGATGGATGAAATGGAAAAAAATAAAGACAAGTGTTACATAATAGTGCTTTATAAACCCTGTTTGCACTGATGATTTTTTTATTAAAATTAAATCTTACATGTGATAGTTTCTTTCAGAACCCCAAAGGAAATGAAGAAAGGTTATATACTAAGGGAGATTTCTTAGGGAAAGTCTACTATGAAGAACTTGTTTCTTTCATGCGATCTCAATCCATCCTTATTTTCCTCGCTGTCTTCACTGTTTAATGAGTTTCTTCACTCACTGCCCTTTTGTAGCATTATGGATATTTTTAATATAAAGCTGTTCCCTTAGCCTTTTTTTTTGGTTTTTGCATCACTCCTAACTTTCACTATTTGAAATGCACATTATAAGATATAGTTTTTGTAATCCTAAAATAGGAAATAATATTTTTTAAATGCCATTCTTAGTGGAATATAATTACTATTGTGTGATAATGTTAAGTTCTAAATATCAAGAAGCCATCCTTTCTGGTCATATTCTTCAAATCTCCCGGAAGTTTCAATATACGAATATTAGAAAGGAAATGGAGTCTGTATTAAACCTAGTTACAATACATCCCAGATCAGGAAAATGGGGTTCCTCTCCTAAAATAAACAGAAAGCTAGAATCTTCCCCCAAGACACTATTCTTCAAGTGTTATTTCTGTGGTGAATAAGAATCATTCATTTCCCCCTTAGCTTTTCAAAGTGAATGTTTCATTGTTCAGCTGAGCTGACAGAACAGATGAAGGCGAAAGAGGCAATACTCAGGAGCACAGTTACTGATAAATAATTACAACAAGGACATTATAATTATTTAATTAAAATCTGTGCATGGAGAGAGATTATGAGTCTTTCAGCTTGCTACCTCATTTAGATTATACTAGTCATTAACCAATTTATCTGGAGTCAGCGCCTAAATGTCCACATACTCCACTTTATCTTTGAAACCTGTGCAGTCAGCAGCATGGCTGCATGCTCTGTATCCCACTGTTGGGGAGCACAGACTTACTCCCTAATAGCTTTAGGAGACACTGACATGTCTTAACTACCCAGAACAATCTCATAAACTTTCTCTGGGATTCCAAAGGTTTTCCTTTGAATCAGTGTCCAAAAATTTTGGTGGCATTTTCTTTTGTCAAGAACACACTAAAACTGCTGCCAAAGTATAGAAATAAACAAAATATAGTTTCCTTTCTGATATATTCAAAGAAACTGGATTAAAGGTGGATTTATCCATATGGCAGTTTTACACCACCAATCCCAAAGACAACACTGTAATAAGATTGTAGGATACCAGTATTTCAGTCTCCATAGAGAAATTAAAGTCCCTGTTCTTTGAGTATTTCCTCTTTTGTTATAAAAAAAATGGCAACTACATTCTTAGTAGAGAAGAGACTGTTGGAACAAATGAAATAAAGGGAAGAAGCACTGATCTTAATTTGTGAATGAGGTTTTCTGTTTCTGAAATCAGCTTGAAGTAGGACATCCTAGTCAATCAATAAAGTCCCACAGGCATAGTACCCAAGACAAATAAGATAACTTGAACTGTGGTCAGGTAGAAATTTTAGTAAAAAATATTTATGTGATCCTGTACTACTTCCTTAAATGCATAATATGATATGACTACCCAAACTAGTGGAGTCATTTCTGGAATCTTGAGAATAATGGATTTGAAATCTTATATGGTCGAAAGACTTTGTAAATTAGGCCTCTGGTCTTTCAGTGTCTCCCTAAAAATATAAATTTTAGGAACATTAAATGTTCCAGATATTGTGGAGCCCACAGAAAACCAAATACACAGATACCCTTTTCAAAAATTCCATTCTGCACTCTCTTCCTTGACACAGGTGATGATTGTTCTATCCATGCAGGAGAAAAAGACATGTATATTTAAGCAAGAAAAGGTCAGGCTAATCAACCTTTAAAATCTGTTTTATCTGTAGTAATAATCACTTATCAATATGTAGATTCCCATATATTTCCATGTAAATGTATTACTTTATAAAAGTCTAGTTTCCCTCCTTTCTGCTTACATACATGCTTTGTTACAGCAGTTGTTTCAACTTTCAGGGACCAATCTAATGTCTGACTAGAGGCTTTAACCTTTTCTTAACCCTCTACCTGCAATGTTCCCGTTTTATTAACCTTTCAATTTCTAACCCTTTATTGTTATTCAAACATTACTTTAAAATATAATCTTTTCAGAGAAGTATTTCCTTACTATACTATTTAAATAGGCACCTACCTATTATATTCCATCCTAACTGCTTCTTGGTTACTTTCATACCTAGTCTAAGACATAGATACACGTTTGCTTAGAGGCTTTATTTTGATGCTTTGATCAAAGCATTTAATGAAGACCCCCAAAATCTTAAGGAATAATAAATAGCTCTAGAACATCAAGCATCACTATTTTACCCTGCATGTACGTTTTTCTGTTTTGTCCATGTCCTCACCTCTTAAGATGAGGAACAACCTGTTTGTTTCTTTCCTGTTTGTATCTTTCAGGTTCCAACTCTGAGCCTTGACCCTAGTAATTACTCATTCATCATTCATATAAAATATAATTGAATTGAAATTTCTTCTGCTGTGAATTGTCAACTTTAAAAATGCATAGCATATGAACATTTTTCATGAAACTCATTAAAACCATTGAGACTCTGTAAACTATCAGGAGATGTGTGTGTGTGTGTGTGTGTGTGTGTGTGTGTGTGTGTATGTATCCTGATATAGATATATCACATTTTGTTGTGTTACCAATTTAAATCTATTGTTCAATGCAGATAGGCTTTTCCCTCTAGAAAATCTATTCAGAAGTACACCTGTTTCTAAAATAGCATGACTTGGGTTACATAAAGTTAGTTTCAGTATCATGCAAGAGATTAGTTGAACCAGAAAAAAAGACCTCACATCTTTAAAACCTTATCACAAATAAACAACAGAAATAGTTGCAAAGGTATAGCAAATAACACAGTGACTCTCTTGTAGTTTCCCAAATACCACTATTAAGTTTTGTTTCTCAACTTGAGGTTGACTGTCTTTATTAATATAAACTCATGAGAGATGATCTTACATCACCTTCTATGTGCTATGTGCACACCGTTGTTAAAGACCTTTAAATCTAATGTGCACTGACCCCTTGAACATTTGCTTTCACTGGTGGTTTCCAATTTCTTCTATATCAAATCGTGACCTTAACATTCTAACTCATGGATATAACTATTAGAACTGAGCTGACATGATAAATGACTATTCTTGCCACCCCTGGTCGTATTTTTATTTTTCAAAGATTCAGTTCATGGTTTGGTCTTTTCAGTTTGCCCTTTACTTCTCCTTAATAATGATGATTTCATTGTTAATTTGCATTCCCTGTAAAAGAAAAAGATAATTAATAGAAACAGTCTCTATTTCAAGGCTTGATATTATTGATCAGCTGCTTCGATTTTTTTAAGAAGTTAATTCAGGAATATTATATGCAAACTTGTCTACTAATGATTAACTAAAAATCTGTTACATTCAACACTTGCACATTTCATCATTTACCCTATCCTACCCAACCCTACAGTTCTCAGAAGTATCTATACTCATTTTTAAAAGGCTTTATGATTTAGGTGACTATAAAAATTTTTTCTAGTCCTGATTCTCACTGTAGATTTGTTTCCAGAGTTTATCCCCCCTGTTCATATGTATTTTCCTGCCACCTGATACTAAATATGTCTGAACCCAAATTTGTTTCCTATAGGCATTGTTAGCCCCAAACTGATTGTCTTTGACTATCATCATTGGCAAAATAGCTTGGTCCCAGCTTATGACAAAAACAAATTGAGGCTCATCCCTCGATTAGTTCACATGTTACTTATATGTTACTTATACAACTAAGACTCACTTTTTATTTGCCAAGATTTTAGCAACTCTAAGTAACATTTAATGTTTTGTTTAGGTATCCATTAGCTTAAAAATTTAACTATATCCTTACCTAAATAAACAGTATATAGCAACAAGTTAGTCATATAAAGGTATTTTTTTTTTAGTGTTAATGTGCATTTATTTGATGGAAAAATAACAGTTCCATTATTTAAACATGGAAAAGGTAAGTGTTACAGTCAATTGAACTAAGCTAGTTCCTGAATTACTAGTCTGTTTCCATTTAGGTGTTATCCTTAGAACATTTTATAATCTACAACAACTATTGCATGATCATTAAGTTTTTACTGAAAGAGTTAAAGCATTTTCTAAGTGTTTCACACAGATCCTAAAGTAGCTTTATTTAACTTGACAAACACGGTCCAATACATATTTAATCTGTTTTGAAAATAATGGAAAAATCTTATTAATAGGTGTTTTCTCTTGTGGGGTATGGTGAATAGTAATTTAGGGCAGGGGAGAGAAAGCAATTTAACATTTCCCTTGTTAGTTCCTCTGACCTACAAGTTTGGAGGTCTCTGAAATACTCTGGAGCTTTTTCCAAAGGATAAAGTAGCAGTTGCTGTATCTTTGCCAAAAACTTCTTTACTTTGCTGTCAGGGGTTATCTGTATCTTATTCAGGTATTTATTTTATATCATTCCTGTATCTAAAGAAGAGAAAAAATATTACATATAGTTCATTTGTATATATCATATAAACTATAATAATAATATACTTAGTTTTCTTTTACATAAATTGTCTTGATTAAAGTCAATTTTGCTCAAAGGACTAACACCCTCTAATTTGGTTTTCTGCAATGAATCTATGTGTCTGATAAAATGATAGTATGTATTGCCTTTATCTTAAACTGTGCCTCCATTTACATTCACCCACTGGTTACCTCTCACAATTGTGGCCATTCCCATGGTCTTCATTCTCTCTCAATCTTGGCTCTTTAGCAGACTAAGAGAATGAATTTATGTAATATTAGCAAATCAAATGAGGGCCTAGTAAAAGTAATTTACTCAAAGTGAAATATCTTGATTTCCTTTAGAACTTCTCCAAATCCTTTTATGGTCTGAGTTTATTTTTTTTTTAAAGATGTATTTATTTATGCATACAAGCTGGGGTACAGGTCAGAGGCATGGGGCGGCGAGAGGGCTCACCAGAGACACAGTGGGGAGCAGAACAGGCCGATGGACGGAAATACACTGCTGAGGGGAGCAGCAGGCAAGCCAGGAGAGGTCTGCTGGGCCATGTGGGAATCTCCCTGGCTGGGCGTCGAACTCGCGTCGCCGCTGCCGACAGCTCCACAGCCCAGCGCTTAACTGCTGCGCCACCAGGGAGGCCCTATGTTCTGAGTTTATGAGTGACTGCTTATTCTCACAATTCTGAGCCAAAGTTAAATCAAAGCATTGTCCAGTGAAGAGCTTAGCGATAAATGAGCCAGCCTGGAGTGCAGATTTAAATCTACCACTGTCTAACTTTGTGAATTCTAATAATCCCTAAAATGTCCTAGATTTTATTTTCCTTATTGTAACATGAAGTTGTTAGAGTAACATATCTAAAATTCCTTCCTCTTCTAAAAGCTGTGTTTGAGAAAATTCTAAACAGTTGAGAAAAGTAGTTTGACTTAAGTAAATTTGCAACTGTGCCTTTCCCCTCTGAGGCACCAAATACACTCATGCTGCCCAAGGGCGACAGGACATGTAAATTGCCACCACACTACTGATAAGTTTGAGCTGGTGACCTTTGAGCCTAGGCAAGATCTGCTTTGTCTTGAAATAATGCCAACCTCCAATGAATGCAACCTGAGATTAAAGGAATATTCAAATATTATCTTCTACTCTTGAACTCCTTTACCAGTTCAGGAGTATTTTACAATAATACCAGTATCTACTATTAGAGAAAAGTTCTAGGGCTTTGTTTTCAAGAAATATCAATATACTTATGAAGAAATATATATATATATATATATATATAAAATCAAGAAATTATATATATATTTATATATGTATATTTGTCATAGAGAGACACATATGTCTTTATATACAACACAATTCCTTAGGGGAGGGGAGAAAGATAAACAGCAGAAATATACAAAATATGGTATTTGTTAAATTATGAGGCATCCTATAATGAAATGCTACTTGATTATCAGGTCATGATTTAAAGAATAGTAATATATGAAGAAAGTAACTGGTTAATATCAAATGCAAAATGATCCTTAATAGGAACTATTCAGAAAAAAAATATAAAAATAAGTAAAAATATCTGGATTTCTACCAACTAAGGCTATTCTTTATACATTTTTAAATCTTTCATATTTCTCCTAGAGCCAAGTGTTGCTTTGTAATGTGAACAATACTAAAAACAAAATAAAAAATATGTCTCATTTCAAAAGACTTTCCTGTGTTGATGGCCCAAAATTAAGAAACTAAGATACATATGTGTGAGACATGAAAACCTAGGATATAATATCAGTTCAAAGAGTTTATGGGCATGTGGGCATGTAATTATGAAAATCTACAAATACATTGAACCTTCAAAAATTGTGTGGTTTCTCAACAGCAGTATTAATGGCATTTGGTAGGTAATTGTCTTTTATTTTTTTGTTCATGATAGTGAGACATAGGGCAAGGATAATTAGGCAGCTTCAGGGAAAGACAGGCAGGGACCTGGGGGAATTAAGGAAGTTAAGAGATAAGGGCAACAAATGGAAGAAGGGAAAGATATAGTATGCAAAGATGGGGGTTGTGATACAAGAAGTTACCTAGCAGATAAGGTAAAACCACTGAGAACTAACCAATCATAGAGAGACTGATGGGATTTGGAATAATGAGGGAAAGAAAGTATATAATCCCCAACCAAAACTCCATATGGGCTTCTCTGCCCCTCCCATACCTGGGAGTCTTTACTTTTTGGTTTTTTTTTTTCCTAATAAACTTTTATTTTATTTCTTTAACAAGATGTGCTTCTCTTCGCTTACTTATTCAAAAGTCTGTGAATTCCTTTTTACGGCTTCACGAGACAAGAACTCGTGGTAGTTACCAGGGTGAAAAGCACCAGCAGCGGCAGCTGTAATTACGGTAACAGCACAATTCGGCATCACTATTACAGGGCAGGAGAGGGACACCCCCGAAACCCCAGACCTGCCCTGGTCTAAATGGGTTCTGCCATCCGCTGCATCAATACAAAACATATAGGACCTTTTGTGGAAAGAAACTTTAATACAATTAGAGAAGACAAAGAATATAGTATCTAAGTCAAGCACCCAATGTTATCCAACTCCTCGCGGGTAAAAGTCCACCCAAACGGGATTGGCCCAAAGCAAGTCTTGAAAGCCTGCCACAAGTCTAGAACAGCCTTTGGCAGGGACCACACATAAGGGTCAGAAACAGCCAGACAATTCTGGGAGGAACCAAAATACCTTTCGGCAGGGACCCATACAAAAGGGTCAGAAACAGTCAGACAATTCTGAGAGGAACAGAACAAAATCAAAACCAAAATCAACACAGCCATCGTTAACTTCCCCATGCGTCTCTCACCCATATCTATTTCAGTCAGTCCAGGCCAGTGCAGCTTCTTTACAAGTCTCTCTCTGTTCCTTGGGCTTCTTCTGGCTTTCCATTCTTCTTCCATCTCCTCCTGTCTTCTGTCTGTGTTCTGTCTCCTCTGTGTGTGTACTGTCTCTCTTTTCCAGCTTCTTATATCCTGCTCAGTTCCACCCTACCTTGGGTGGGACAGGGAACCTGGGACACACCCTTTTTCCTGGGGACCACCCTGTTACATCACTAGGGTGTATAGTAATATCTCTGGCCTCTCTCCAGTAGATACCAGTGCTACTTCCTACCTTACCAATTTGTGACAACCACACAGTATCTCCACATGTAACCAGATTTCTCTTAGGGAGGAAGGAGACAATATTACCCTGGTTGAGAACCATAGCTCTAAAGCTACAGTCTCCTAGACCATGTATTTTAACAGCAAACCAGACATATTAGTTTTTTTTTTCAATAGTCAGGAAGGACAGAGGAACCAGATAAATCACTATTAGGAAAAGAAAATGCTACATAGGTAATTTAAATAAGTCTTTTCCTTTCTTTACATGTTTTCAAGTATTGGTACTGTCTCCTAAAAAGTAGCTCCTTTGTGCAGCAGATGGGGCAAGAGAACTCAGAAGAGCCTGATCCCTAAATAATTTTCTCTGTTAGTCTCTAGTATCTGACAGACTGGCATAATTGTAACACTATTTTTATTTTTAGATATGCTCCATCATCAGCCCATAAGAAGCTCATCTGCCACAGTTCACATATTTAGGCAAAAGCCGTGTGAATCCCTTGTGTGGAAAATGATACTACATAGAGGTATGTGCACCAAGCATCTACAGTATTAATGGCAATAACAAAACCCATTATTATCAAACAATAATCTGCTTTAATTTCCAGAAGTTCTCTAGTGAATAGATGGCCTTATTCTTCACGAGGGAACTAAGTTTGATAATAAAAAAGACCAACAAACTTTAGGTTTTGCACAGAAAGCATCGCGTACTTGTGTTCTATCTCTGACACACCAAATCTTTTCTCAATAAACTCAACGTTATGGAAGATGGTTACAAAAATAATTTCAAAACAAGGTAATTAAAAAGCAAACAAATGGTAGGAATTAAGGAAAGAAGTAAAATAAGAGATTAAGACTTATAGTGAAATATGCTTGGGAAGCTGGAAGTCTCTATTCAAACCTTTTCAGCCATAGACTAGGAAGTGGCTTTGAAAAATCACTTAAGCTCTATTTTATATCTAAGCTTTCATAGTAGTATATAATGTTCATTTTCTTCTTCATTCACAAGTTCATATGTTATCCTGAATATAACAGGGTCTATAAAAATATTTAAAAATAAGGCCAAGGGAGAGTATGAGTTTGTTTAAAACCCTTTAGCACTGGGAAGACTGCTTATCATACAGAAATCCCTCAGGTCGCTGATATCCTCAGACTGAAGAGATCAGTAAATTTCAATAAAGCCTACCCTTTCAAGGACAAACTTTTAAGTAACATTTCCTTTTTGCTTCATAAAATCTTTCATACCTACACAAAAATGTATGCAAAATAACAAATCAAGCAAGTGAAAAAATGCAGTATCACAAATAGCTTTGAAACATCCTTCAACTTCTTTGCCCCTAAGGGGAGCCACCATCCTGCTTGTGGCACATCCTTTACAAGCTAGTGTTATTCTGCATGTTTTTCCCCTTTACATGCAGCCATACTATTATTGAACATAGCCTTCCACAAGATGCTTCTTTTGCTCATTGGTTTTGAAATCTCTTCTTGTTGATTCACTTTACAATGTGGCATTACAATGCAGAAATATTCTAAATGCCTTTGTCCATTTTTCTTTCTGTAATCATTTGTTTCCTTTTTTTTCACTTTTGCAAACAATGTTGTAGGTATCCACAGAGCAGACACCAGAGTGAAAGGATTAGATCACAAGGTTGGATCTAGTTAACTACTACTTACTGCCAAAATGCTGTCCAAAATCACAGGAGCCAGCAAATATAAGATTATTTTTGTTGCCTCAGGTTTGATCAACTCCTTGGAACTACTGACATTTAATTTCTTATAATCTCATGAATATGGTACAAGTCGTTACAATTTTACATGTGCCTAAAAGAAGAAACTGTAAATATTTAATTGTTGATTGGCCATTCAAGTTTCATCTTTTCTGAAATTGCTTTCTAGTGCTTGCTTGTTTTTCAACTGTGTTGTTACTAATTACTGTGAAAGTTCATTAATGGAGATATATATCTTCTCACAGTTGTAGTTTGTGTTTTACTATCTTTATGGTCTTTTAATGAAAAGATCTTAAACTTAATGTAGTCCACCTATCAGTTTTTTTGTTTTTTTTTAATAGATATTTTATTTATTTTTGTTATTTGTATCTTTTACATTATTGTGTGTTCCCCATAAGTTACCCACCACCTGTTCACCCCTGGAGCTATCACCATAGTCCTCCGTGCTCCCCTCTCCCCCCCCTTGAGGCCTCCCCCTCCCCTCCTTCCCTGCTGAATGTTGCTTTCTTATTTGGCTCCCCTATATTCCTGTTATAAGTGAAACCATTCGATAATTTTCTCTTTCTTTCTGGCTTATTTCACTGATCATGATCCCCTCTAGGTCCATCCATGTTGCTGCGAATTGCATGTGTTTGTCCTTTTTGAATGCTGAATAATATTCCATTGTGTATATGTACCACATCTTCTTGATCCAGTCATCTATTTTTGGGCATTTGGGTTGTTTCCATACCTTAGCTATTGTAAACAGTGCTGCAATAAACATGCAGGTGCATGTATCCTTTCGGATTAGTGTTTTTTGTGTCTTTTGGGTATATTCCCAGTAGTGGTATTGCTGGGTCATATGGAAGTTCCATTTCTAGCAGTTTGAGGAAATGCCATACAGCTTTCCATAGTGGTTGGATCAATTTGCATTCCCACCAGCAGTGTAGGAGAGTTCCTTTTTCTCCACATCCTCGCCCACATTTGTTATTGCCTGTTTTATTAATGTGTGCCATTCTCACTGGCATGAGGTGGTATCTCATTGTGGTTTTAATTTGCATTTCCCTGATTATAAGTGATGTTGAACATTTTTTCATATACCTGTTGGCCATTTGCTTTTCTTCTTTGGAGAAGTGTCTTTTTAGCTCTTCTGCCCATTTTTTGACTCGATTGTTGACTTTGTTTTTGTTGAGTTGTGTAAGCTCTTTGTAGATTTTTGTTATCAGTCCTTTATCGGTTGTATTGTGTGCAAAGATCTTCTCCCAATTAGTAGGATGTCTGTTTGTTTTAATTATTGTCTCTTTTGCTGTACAGAAGCTTTTTAGTGTGATGTAGTCCCAGCTGTTTATCTTTTCTTTTACTTCCTTCGCTATGGGGGAAGTGGTTTTAAAGATTTTGCTGAGATGTATGTCATGTAGAGTTTTGCCTATTTTTTCTTCTATAAACTTTATGGTTTGAGGTCTTATCTCCAGGTCTTTTATCCATTTTGAGTTGGTTTTTGTGCATGGTGTGAGGTAGTGGTCTAG